>MEIZ01000014.1:825800-838728 GCA_001723225.1 Globodera ellingtonae | reverse complement strand
GGGTTGGGGGGTCGGGGACCAACTAATTTAAACTTCCTTTCAGTCTGTCACTATGCCTTTGCTGAGTGGCCAATTCCAAAAAAAAGTGTTGGAATTTTTTACTTCGAACTAAAATTCTTACAGAATATAAGGTAATTTTATACATTTCGTTATTTTTAATTACCTATTTGCATTTTCAAACAATATTTTATATTATTTATAAATAATTTACGTATTTATAACATTTTTTGATTCTCGAGCGTTTAGTTTCGACACTGGCTGCGTTTGCATTGGACTCGCGCCCAAACAAAGGCCATTTAGGGGCATTTTAGGAGTTTGCAAAGGCGCTAAAGTAATTCAATCAACGGTCGCTCCCGGCGATGTTCTCGGGTACGGCCTCAATTTGGCAACTCGCCAAATCATTTTCACAAGGAATGGAGTTCGTTTGGGTGAGAAAAGAAAAGTTTCAATTTAAAAAAATGAACTGCCCTTTTATCCAATAAGGTTTCCGGGTAAATCTTTGCTTGGTTCTTGTGCAGAAAATCAGATTTATAAAATTCAGAAACACTTAAAATGATTGAATTTGTCCATATTCTTTTTGCCAAATTTTTTTTTTTGCAGTTGGGTCCTTGTTTAGCGTCTATTCGGCTGCCGAGTTGTTTCCATACGCTTCGTTGGAAACCATTGGCCTTAAAGTTGAAGCAAACTTTGGGCCGGATTTCTTATTCAACATTGGTGCTGGGATTTGAATTTTGAGGAAAGGGATCATTGTTTTTTTGTTGTTGTTGTTGTTGAAAAACCGTTAATTAAAATGATTAAACTTAATGTTCAATAAACGCATTTCATTAAATCGTTTTCGGCTTAGCAGACAAAAAGGGAACGACTCAGGGGGTGGGGACGAATCGTCCGTTTACCTTCTAAATCTCCGTGAAGAGATCACTGATCCCTCTAAACTAGAGTTGGTCGGGATCGGGATTTCTGGTAAAAACCGGGACCAGCATGTTGAACCGGGATTACGATTTTCCGAAAACCGGGATTCCAAAAGCCGGGATCCCAATCCCGACCAACTCTATTCTAAACCAAAGAGTGACTAGTGATCATCATCAAATGATCAGAGATTGTTGTTGTCCATTCGTAAGTGATCGGATTGATTAAATTTAGGGTTCGAACAGTGTGTGTAGTCTGTTTATGCCCAAACTGATCACTGATTTCGCGCGAATTTCAGCATTCGATGTGAAATATAGCAATCATTTAAAACTATTTAGCAGGAATGTTTTTGCTACTTGTTATCAAATACCCACACCCTTTTTATCTTTACAGATCAGTAGCAAATGTTCTCCGTCAAAAACCCCCCGAATTCTTGACAAAAACAATTTATTGCATTTACTTAAAAACTTTACAATTGATCAGTCCTCAGTTTTAAACTCATACGTGAATTTTCCTTCAAAATTGGCTTCGATGCTGTCTTGAGGCCCCTCAAGGGTGACAAAGGGGTAGAGTTCGGACATCACATCCTCTCCTTTCATGGGTCGTTCTCCTGTATATGAAAAAAAATCAAATAATAATTTAAATGCTATGTAAATGTCACCACCACACCCTTACAAAAGAATATGCTTTTATTTTTTTCTCACCCATGATTTGCCCGTTGATTGTGTAGATGACCACAACGACACGCTCAGTGAAAAGAACGCCACATCCGATGACGTCTGTTGCCGTGAATGGGAAGATGTTGCTGTGAAGTCCGTGTTCAAATCGCTTATTGAGGGGGGCCGATTTCGCACAAACTCCAACGCTCATCTCGCTTAACCACATAAAGATTAATTTGCGTTGGTTTGAGTTCTTTTGGTCAAGTTTAAAATTGCATATTTTTCATATTTCGGGGCTCGAGCATATTTTTTGCATATCGGTGCATATTTTGGCACTTTTGTTCAAAAATTTGTAAAAATGCACCCAAAATCATCGATTTCTTTTGAAAAAAAAATTCATCTTAATGATAGACTTTTAGTCATATTCGAAAAAAAAAGTTTGAAAAATTGAACTTTCGCGTTAAAAACTAAGTGAAAAAATGGCCGTTTGGTGCATATATATGCGCATATTTTGACCATTTTTGGTGCATATCGATCCCATCCCTATTAATCACCCTCGTCGACGGCCAACTGTCACTTCGAAGTACGGCTTTTCACGCGAAAGCTGAAATTTGGCAATGGCAGTGTGGGGCGTTGCTCGGGCGTGAGATCCGTTGACGACAGTGCCGGGTTCAACAATTGTCAGCTGTGCGTGGTGCCGTCCCCATCCATTTGCTTCAAGACATTAGGAAATAGAATTTAATCAATAATTTTGATTGAAATCTTTTTCATATTAATGTTTGTTCGGCGCCAAACTGACCCCGATCAAAATTGATTGAATAATAAAAGTTGAAAAGTACACCCCTACCGGGAATGTTGTGCAGCGGCTGCGGGTGGGCGGGAGTTTGGAACAAATGGCCTCTGTTTGTAACTGCCGCATACTGCTGTCCCACCGGGTCAATGTCACCACGTGCAACCTTAAAAAGCATTTAAATAAATATATTTTATAGTTTTTCCTCTGATTTGGGTCCGAGGTTCGACACACGCAGAAGGGGGGGGGGAAGGGGGGTCTACCACCTGAACAGAAGTTGCGCCCGTTGGCTGTTGATGGACATGGCGGGGGGGTTGCCGATACAGGTTCAAATCGGCCGTCGGAGGCGGTGCGAGCGGTGGCTGTTGATGGACATGGGGGGGTTGCCAATTTTCTGCTAAAAAAATTGGTTTAAAAATTGATTGGAATAAAGTGAAAAGTACACCTCCATCACAGTAGTGGTGTTGCTCCTGTTGATTGGTGGGAAATTGGGCCGTCAAAGGCGGTGGCAACAAAACTAAAAAAGAAGCACAGTAAATTAATGTTAGAAAAAAAAAATTCAACAAATAAACATAGAAATACCAAAATATTTGTTTCAAAAACATTTTTTCTTATTTTTTGATTCAATTAATTAATTAATTACAGACCCTGATGAAGATGAAACGGCTGAAACGGCGGGCCATTTGGTTGCTGAATCACAAACAAAAAATGATCATAATCTCTGTCTGATCGTATTCCTCCTTTACACTAGATCTGATCACTTTTTTTCAAAATGTTCAGGGGGAATACGATAACTGCTTGAACAACACTGACCATCATGCCCGTGTGTCTGACGTCGCACAGGAAATTGCCTCTGTTTGTAACCGCCGCATACTGCTGTCCCACCGGGTCAATGTCACCACGTGCAACCTTAAAAAGCATTTAAATAAATATATTTTATAGTTTTTCCTCTGATTTGGGTCCGAGGTTCGACACACGCAAAGGGGGGGGGGGTCTACCACCTGAACAGCAGTTGCGCCCGTTGGCTGTTGATGGACATGGCGGGGGGGTTGCCGATACAGGTTCAAATCGGCCGTCGGAGGCGGTGCAAGCGGTGGCTGTTGATGGACATAGCGGGGGGGTTGCCAATTTTCTGCTAAAAAAATTGGTTTAAAAATTGATTGGAATAAAGTGAAAAGTACACCTCCATCCCGGTGGTGGTGGTGTTGCTCCTGTTGATTGGTGGTAAATTGGAACAGGTTCAAATCGGCCGTCGGAGGCGGTGCGAGCGGTGACAACAAAACTAAAAAAGAAGCACAGTAAATTAATGTTAGAAAAAAAAATTCAACAAATAAACATAGAAATACCAAAATATTTGTTTCAAAAACATTTTTTCTTATTTTTTGATTCAATTACTTAATTAATTACAGACCCTGATGAAGATGAAACGGCAGGACATTCGGTTGCTGAATCAAAACAAAAAAAAATGATCCAAGCTTTCCGGAACAATTGATCTCTGTCTGATCGTATTCCTCCTTTACACTAGATCTGATCACTTGTTCAAAACGTTCAGGGGGAATACGACAACTGCTTGAACAGCACTGACCATCATCCCGGTGTGGCTGACGTCCCACGGGGAATTGCCTAAGTTTGTCACCGCCGCACACTGTCGTCCCACCGGGTCAATGTCCACATGTGCAACCTTAAAAAGCATTTAAATAAATATATTTTATAGTTTTTCCTCGGATTTGGGTCCGAGGTTCGACACACGCAAAGGGGGGGGGGTCTACCACCTGAACAGCAGTTGCGACCGTTGACTGTTGCGTGTTGGTGGCGGACGATGAACTCTAAAATCAGTCAAAAAATGTATTAAACAAAAAGCGTTCAGTGCTCCGACATTTGCGGTTTTCTACTACGTGAAGAAGTACTGTGGAGCTTAAAACAATTTTTTTAGTGAATTGTAAAAAAAGAAATTTCAAAAGTCTCGCGTCTCATTTTTTTGAGTCTCGATCTCAAGTCTCGGGGTCATTTTTGGTCTCAAGTCTCGGTAAGTTTTAAGTCCCGAACAAACACTAAAAAGCTTTTCCGCCCGGAGCTCCGTTTTTGCGTATGTCGAACGACCGGACCCGAATTCAAACAATTTTTCGAGAAAAAAAATTTTTTTTTTTTCCAAAAAAAACATTTTTTTTTGTGTCGTAAAGTGGGTTAGTGATCGAGATACGCAAAAACGGAGCGCTCGATTTTGTACAAACCCCAGCAAAAATGGTGTACATTTTGCCACCTTACGTTTTGCCTCCGGAGGCGGAACGTAACGGAGGCAAAACGTACGGACACTGTCCTCCGTTCGAGGGGAGGGGGCAACCCTTAAGAATTGCGGTCTCGACAAAAAAAAAATGTTAACAATTTTAAATACATATTTTCTAGGGTAAAAATATGCGTAGAGCACAAATCCGAGCTCGGACTTTGCGAATGTCGAATGCCAAACCCGAATTCGAAATTTCTGCCACGTGGAAAATACTTTATGCAAAATCCGAGCTCGGATTCGTGTTCTAAACACAAAAGTAAAAATTGAGGATATTTGAACCGGTTTAAATATTTGAAAATTAAGGAGAAAATTATTTTTACGCACCTGTTGATACTCGTCATGGCTCGCATGAATGGTGTGCCCACGCAGTTCAACACTGCTGTCTCCGTACTGTTGCTGAACACACAGATGCGAAGAAGTACTGTGGAGCTTAAACAATTTTTTTAGTGAAATTGTAAAAAAAAAATTCCAAAAGTCTTGGGTCTCCTTTTTTAAAGTCTCGATCTCAAGTCTCGGGATCATTTTTGGTCTCGAGTCTCGGTAAGTTTTAAGGTCCCGAACGAACACACAATATTTGCGCTGTGTTTCGACCATCCTAGAATTGCACGCACAATTTAAAGTCCTCTAAGCTTTTCCGCCCGGAGTTCCGTTTTTGCGTATGTCGACCCTGGACCCGAATTCAAACAATTTTTCGAGAAAACTTTTTTTTTGTGTCGTAAAGACATGTAAGGACAAACAGAAGAGCTAACAAATAAAAACATGTATTTTAAAATTTAAAGGTCCAAAAATTTAAAAAAAAAAAAGGTTCAGCGGGTCCGCAATTCTTAAGGATTGCCGGGGGGGAGGACCATTTAGTTGGCCAGATTTTCTTTAAAAAAACGCACCTCCAACGCATGGCCACCCTGCTCAGCTGCCCCAAATTCCTCGTTGGCGTGAATGCCGCCTCCGCCGCTCTTGCTGCCCTCCATTTTTGACGGATCCATTGAAGACAATTCTTTTAAAATTTCGGAACAAATCACTTTTCTTAAATTATTGAATATAAAATTGAGATAAAAACACAAGTAACTTTTAGGGGGGGCGAGGGTGGGCTTGGCGGTGCTTTTAGGTGCCACCGAATTTTGAATTTTTGCCTTAACTCGTTAAGATTTGCAATTATTTTTTAAAGCTTTTAAATTTCACTGTACACAATGCCAAACGTGTTTTTGTTAAAATTTCAAAATTTTCATTACTCAGGTCAAATTCTCATTTTCCAAGTACATCCTTGGAAAATAAGTACGCTTTTAAATTTGTAAGCACACGCCCGTTTCCAAATGCTGTACTTGGCATTCAAGTACATAACCCGGGACTGGTCAGATCCCTATTAAATTTGGATCATTGAGTAATTTTTTGGTAAATTTTATTTGGTCACCCAGACACCAAACCACCCAAATCATATACCAATCGACGCCGCGCGGTCTTTAAAGGAAGAATCCGAAAAAATTTTGCGCGGAACGAACTATGAAGTAAGTTAAGAGCCTTGGACTGAAGTGTCTTTTAAGTGGGGACTCAGTTGTCCACTGATTAAAAATGGGCAAACTCAACTGGTAAGCTTTTAAAATTGCGAATTTGTCGATAGAAAATGAAAATTGAGAATTTAAAGCGGTTTTTGAACCGTTTAAGCCATTTTAAGTAACAAAAGCCGGACGGAGGGCGGAGGAAGAAGTCTGTTCACGCTGAGGGCGTTTTTCCAAAGCACCCCGAGACTGGTCCGAACCCTATTAAATTTGGAGAGTGGGAGGAATAAAACTGAGCCCAGGATCATTTGGAGTGATCTCCGTTGGCAAAGTTGAGTGGTTTTTTGTAAAATTGGCCAAGAAATCAATATTCAAATGGTGTGAAAAGAGTGTCTGACCGTACGCTGTCTGCTGCACTCGGTCTTTTCATTATTTTAAACAATAAATTTTGCAACATCAACGCCCCCCGCCCCACTGGCTACGCCTTGGAGCCTTAACATATGCATATTTAAAATACTTTTATTAATTTATAAATAACAGAATGTGTATTTAAACATTTTTTAAAATTAATTTTTGATTAATTATTTTTAAATCAAATACCGTACACTTCCTCAATTAGAGCCCCGCCCCCTATATTTTTCCTCAATTAGAAGAGCCGCCCGCCCCGTCTTTTAGAGAGGTTGAACAAAGTGGGGCACCCCGGGGGATTAGAGGAAATACGGTAAAAACCCAATCAAAAAGTTGTGCCATTTTTCGACAAACTTTGGAACTAAAAAAATAAATAAATTTCACTTTAATTTCATTAAACAGGATTTAATTTAATTAAATAGGGACTTTGGAAGCCGCCCCCCCCCCAAAGTGTGGAGACGAATTCGGGCGTCAATTTAACGCTTCCAATTATGGCAAAATGTGCCAAAAACAGATTCTACGCATTCAACGGCACGAACAGTGAAAAGAGCGGGCAATTACGCATCAGAAACAGCGTGCCGAGCACCATCAGCACGCAGGCAATCGAAGGCTGGCATTTTTGGAGCAACGATTTGCAAAAGAAAAAGAAAAAGACTGACTATTCTTAATAAATTCAATTGTGATCTGCTGATCATTTTTCAAATAATTTAATCACACGAGGCAGTGACCGTTTTAGCTGATTCATTATGATTCCGATTTTTTGATCACATTGATCCGGTTTTATGGGAGATTTTGCCATTTTCTTCCGATCAATTACTCAAAGTTGTGCCTAGTCAAGGACCCAATCCCCAATCACACTTCTCCAATCCTGTTTAAAATTTGCAAATTCAGCATGCACAGGGCCAAGCTCGATTAAAAAATTGTCGGGGTTCGGCGTGCCAAATCCAATCAATGTTTTCTACCGGCAATGTGATTAGTGCGCGGGTCTTAGCAACAAAAAACAGTCTCAGACAGTTTAGGCCTATTGGGCCCCTAAATTTGAAGAATATTTTAATGATAGCGACTAAAATTTCTGCCGATTTTCTTGGGCAACGACGACTGCGGCATCTGCGTCGGTGTTTTTATTGCTTTATTTGTGACATTTCTGGTTCTGTTTGAACCTGAAACATATTTCTTTAAAATTTGGGAATTTTAATGAAAATTTCTGAAAAATCAGCCAACAGAGAAAAAGCAGGAAACCCTCATTAGTCCTTGAAAATTCGAGCTAAGGTTTTGCGTAGGATCAACGTCGCTGAAATGTCCCGGCACTGAAGTGCCGGATCCGTAAAGCCCCCAAGTTTTGCACACACATTTTTGAAATTTGCAGAGTGTGTGGCGTTTTGTTATCAAATTTTGATTGTACCAAAACAAATTGATTTTCGTTAACAATATTAAATTTTACTATTTTAGACGGTGTTCATTTTATCAAATCGTCGAAAAAATGTATATTTCCCACATTTTAATAAATGATCGATCAGCAAATTGTACATTAAATATTTATTTTTGTTGAGGCAAAATATGTTGGAACAAATGCAAAAATATGTATAACAGTTCAATTTCACACCCGTTTAAAGCCGTTGAATTAATCCCTAAAACTTTTTGGCACGGACAAATGAGCGCCGGATAAATGCGTACCGCGATTTAGACAAAACATTAAAATGGCATTTAGTATTTTTAATTAACAAATTAGTGATGCCCAACTGTTCGGCGCTCAAATGTCTTAGCCACACAATTTTGGAGGAGAGTGCCCAATAGAGCCCCGCGGACTTGCGGACCGATCAAGATTTTGATTAGAATTTTGAAAAAAATCTCGATCGAAAAGACCGAGATTCCAATCGAGAATCTCGTTCGCCCGAGCTCTAGTGTCCAATGCCTCCCATTCTCGTCCATTCTTTTGATCAGAACATTGAGATCAGTCAGCATCATCGTCCGTCGTTGTACATAGAGGTTGGAAAATTCATCGCCTGAAGGTGGACATCGCCGGAGGCCATTGGCTGTGAAGACGCTGCTGCAACTGCTGCTGGTGGTACAGCTGTGCCAAATGATGCGGTGGCACCGGTGCCGCCGCCGACGGCGGCGGCAACGTCATCGCGGTGCCACAGGCCGACACGCCGTCCAGCCGAATGCTAATCTCGCCGTCGGCGTAGTTGCTTCTGCGTGCATAGCCACCGCCGGTGAAGCTGGCACGCCGTGCCATCGCAGCAGTGCGCGGCAGGCCTGGGCCCATGCCTAGGAGTTCGAGACAAGATAAAAATTTGCCAAAAATGGGGGGGGGGGGTCAAACTGAACCCGGGGGCCTGGTCCCCTGAATTACCTCCAGCAATGGCAAACGTGCCGCCGCCGCCGACGACGGGCGATGAAGCAGTAGATGAACGATTGGAGGACACGGACGGGGACGCTGCTGAACCGCTGCCACTGGTCAGTGTCCATTGTCCGCTGGTGGTTGTGGACGAATTGTTCTTGTTGTTGTTGTTGTGTTGCTGATACTGCTCGACGATGGACGGTGCTGCCGGCATTCTGGACTGCTTGGCACTGATCAGAATAGAAGCGGCTGAATATGCACTGATCGGAGCGCTGCACGTGTTCAGCACAGCGCCGCCACTGTCCGTGCTGCCCAACGGCACTTTGCCACTGGACGACATGGCGTTGCGTTGCCGACGCCGTCGCGCGTGCAGTCTGCAACACAACCATACAAAAGCGATTGTCTGCAGGACAGCAATCGCGAGCAGTAACAGCACCCACCAAGGTAAAGCTAAAAAAATATATCAAATTTTAAACAAAATCAAGACAATCCATTCCCGAATCGATGCATTCGTGTCCACCAAAAAATTCAGTCCAGTACCTTGGCTTTCCGCAATGGACTCCATGTCCGTCGATGTGGGCCATTGTGTGGGTGGTGCGGCCGGTGGTCGGCCCCCCGCCGGCGGCGACATTCCATCCAAAAGGAATTCCGCCTCCGGGCACTGGCATTTATGGGCCGAAAAGAGTGGGCATTCACATGCCTTCCTGCTGCTACTGTTGGCTCCTTTTTTGGTTGTTCTGTTGGTAGCTGAATTTTTTTTTGGCTTAAAATTTAATTTTTCCCAAAATTCCTATACATTTTTCGATGGTCCCTCGTGGTTCATCTCCAGCTGTGGCAACAGTGGCCATGGCCACCTTTTTGGTCGATGGTGATGGCGGTGGTGTTGAAGCCGTTTCTTTGCCTCGACAAAGTTCGTCGGGCGTTTTCCGTCCAAGAACGTCCTGAACAGGCTGCTCCCCGTCGAAGGATTTGATCCTTAAAAAGCGTGGCTTACGGGGGGCGGGGATCCCCGACCCCCATATCGGGGTGGATTTTCGGGGATGACAGTTTAGAAAATCCCCGGTTTAATGTGCAAGCAGTTCGGTCTGGGAAGCCCAATTATGCCGCGGAACTCACTGTTGCCAGCTTCGGCACCGTGCATGATGCCACGCGCAATGCGGGTCCCGCGCAGCCACACAAAGCGTGCAGGTCGTGTACAGCTCGCACAGTTGCAGCTGCACACGGTGCACACGCTGATCAGTGACCACGACGAGGAAGCGCGGAGCGGAGACGAGCAGACGCCGGATGGGCTGCCGGGAGAGGCGCAGCACCGTGATCAGCCGAAGCGGATCATCTACAGATGCGGCGGCAGCAGCTGTTCTTGATCGGTGTGGACGGTGATCGGACATGCCGCCGGCGGGGGGAGGGTGATCGGACGTGCCGGACATGTTGGTGATCAGGTTGACCATCTTCAGCACGTTGCCGTGGTCGGTGGCCACGTACAGCACGTCCACAAAGCCGCCGTCCATGTGCGGGACAGCTGGCAGCACAGCGATCTTAAAACAAAATTTTTTTTTGGAAATTTTCAAAAAAAAATTTTTTTGTTTTCCCGCCCCCTACTTGGCTGTAATGGTCGGCCCCGCGATGGATGCCAACAGCGCCGCCGAGGAATGCGTTCGGCAACGCGTCCGCCATCAGCGTGAACTTGCGCACCGCAATTGCCTCCTCGTCACTCATCACTTTTTGGCCTTTCCTGGGACATTGGCCAAGTCCGGCAGTCAAATCGTCCTCAAAGGGATGGATGGCATTGAAGTTTGAGATCAGCAAAATGCCAAAATGCCCATCAAATCAAATGCCAAAAGCCGTCAATCAGAAAATGCCAAAAGCAGTCAATCAGAAAATGCCAAAAGCCGTCAATCAGAATGCCAAAAGCAGTCAAATCAGAAAATGCCAAAAGCATTCAATCAGAAAATGCCAAAAGCATTCAATCAGAAAATGCAAAATGCCGTCAATCAGAATGCCAAAAGCAGTCAAATCAGAAAATGCCAAAAGCATTCAATCATAAAATGCCAAAAGCCGTCAAATCAGAAAATGCCAAAACCGTCAAATCAGAAAATGCCAAAACCGTCAAAATGAATGTCCAAGTTAGTTAGTTACCCGCTCCCGACGCGTCCATTTGCGCTGCGCCGCGTCATAGGCCAAATAGTGCCCGTTCCGAAACAGCTCGTCAACGTGCCGAAGCCGAAACGCGCAGATGACCGAGTGGCGTAGAAAGTTGAACTCGGAGACGAACGTGGCGTAGATGAGCGTGTCCTCACCACCGGTGCCGTCGTTGCCAATGCTGCTGCTGCTGCTGCTGATGGACACCAGCTCGTCAAAGTAGAAGGGCCGATTGCGCTCCGGCACCGAGCAGTTCAGCCGCGCCTTCACAAAAGTTGACCACTCCGCGGCAGCCACGCGCCGCGGCACGCCCCGGTCGGACTTGCAGACGCGTGCCACGCGCGAGTAGGCGCCGGGCCGGAACTCCGCCGACGCTTCCGCCGCCTCCTCGTGGAAGAAGAAGTAAACGTGCTGGAGGAAGAACGTAAAAATTGAAAAACTCAAAGATTAAATTGAATTTTTGAGCAGATTTTTGGAAACGAAAAGAACAAAAAAATATTGATAAAATCCCCGGAGGGGTTTTGTTCATCCATTTTTCTAATCCCCGGAGGGCGGTTGGATTACAAGATTAAATATGCATTTCCGTCCGTTGAAAATGTTTTATTCCTAAAACAATCCCCCAAGGGGATGGCCGCCCTTTGAAATTTGCCAATTTTTCGTTATATTTTAAAATTGTTACTATTCNTCGACGCGCGAACGCAAAGTGAAGCGAATAGAGAGGTTTTGGGCAGCCAGCGGTACAAAATCCATTTCAGTACCGGCAGCGCTGGCACGGCACGTGCCCTGCGCCGGTTCAGCGCCGGCACGTTTCATGCCGAAACGTTTCAGTGCCGGCAAAATATGCCGGCGCTAAAATATACCGGCGCTGAAATGTGCCGGCGCTGAATTTAGCGGATAAAATCAAATTTTGTTGAACAAATTTCATTTTACATAATATAAATATATTTCGCGAATTAGCGTGAAATCATTTGATGACTAATGCAAATGTTTGTTCCAGAAAATGGGAATGATCGGAGCAAAATGATCACAATCCGGTGTGCTGCTTGGTGGGGGCGGTGGGTGACACCTGCACAACCAAATTGGCTAACATTTAACCAAAACTGCGCACAAAAGTGACGCGGACGGGGGGTCATTTAACGATGTAAAGCGCCCGAGGGCACGCACACATTTTGTTTAACAAACAAATTTTATATATTTTTAATGTGCATATTTTAATTGCAATAAAATAAAAATAATTTCAAATCTTTTTTGTAAGCTGGTCGGCTACCGGTCCGAATCCCACTCTGAGTGCCAATTCAGTAGCCTAGCTTAGGCCTAAGCTTAGCTTATGAGTGGGCTTCGGACCGGAAGCGACTGGTCATTTGTCGCGGGACTGAAATGTGCCGCCTAAGCTAAGCTTACTGAATCAGCCATCTTGGGGGGCTTAGGTAGCCAACAGTTCGGTGGTGACGTCATGCTTATGGGAGGACAAAGCCTCCCCTGCGGGCATAAATGTATCACTTCCACTTGTACATAATGATGTGTAACCCGAGAGTTGAGACCCAAAAAAGTAATAATGCCGTTCTATGGGCTTGATAGGAAACAATTCTTAATCTTATGCCCTACGGCTAAGGCCAATTGCTATAAACTCCCTCCGGCGACCCCACACACAAATTGGCTTGCATTGAGTAAAAAGCTTCTGTAAACCCCGGGAGGCCAAAAAAGGAGTTTTGTCCCCTCCCCTCCGGCGATCTCTTTCACAAATTGGCTTAGGTAATTTGTTTTGCATTTTTGGAGCAAACAGTCCAATGTAAGTACGAATGAGACATGCTGGCTGCTGGCGAAGGGGGAATCGGAAATCGGAACCTTTTGCGGGGATTGGAATTGCGCGAGTCATAAAAATTGAGGGATAGGGAGGAAAAGCATCGC
>MEIZ01000014.1:787472-825689 GCA_001723225.1 Globodera ellingtonae | reverse complement strand
TCTTAGTGCTTTTTGAGATTCTCGATCGAAATCTCGATCGGTCCTCAAATTTGATTCTCTAGACAGAACCGTACCAATCAGATCTCGGGGGTCTGAAAAGTCGTGGGTTTAGGGGGGATCAAAGTTCGGAGTCGAAGTCCTGGGGTTACCAAACATCGGTCGGCCGGATTTTTAGCCCAAAATTGTCGTGGTCCGGGTTAGGCTATCAAGCATAGTCATCAAGACTCTCGAGGCAACGAGACTCAAATGTTGTTGGAATGGCCCTTCCTAATGGAATGAAATTTTTTGCGCGCGCCTCGGGGGGATTGGGGGCGTTGGCTCAGCTGGGCCAAAATTTGTTAGAACGCAGCAAAATTCGAGTTTCATCTTTTGTCGAAGTGATCAAAAAGGCCCATCCTAATGGCATTTTTTGCGCCTCGAGCGAAAGGCGGTTAAACTTTAAAGGCTGTCGCCGCCGTCGCGTTCATTCATTACTCATTCATTTGTACAGTTTGAGCGCGCCTTTGATTAGCCCGGCGGGGCCACCGCAACTGTCCAAAAAAGTGGGAAAAATTTTTGGAAAATTTGAGCAAAAAAAGGGAGGGGGGATTTTTTTGGGAAATTTGGGGGACGGACGGGTCAGCCCGAGAGCCATAGCTGTCTCTTATACACATCTAGATGTGTATAAGAGACAGGGTATGAGCAAATCGGGCGCCGCGGCATCTGGGGGAGGTGCCCTGACCCCGGAGGGCATTTGGGGGGATTATGCCACCCATTCAAAAAGTGGATCGAGATTTTTTTGTTTCAAAATAATTTCAGAAATTTATGCCTAATAATCAAAGGCACAACTGTCACCAGGACAAAAGGTCCCCCATTCAACATGGAAAACCGGACAAAATGTCACCGGAATTGGCGACATTTGGTCAAGATTGACAAAATAAACGCCAAAAATATGGACAATTGCAAAAATTGTACAAATATGTGCAACTTTACAAGCTTCAAACTGTTTAAAATCATTTTTTGAGCATTGGAAATTAACAAAAATTTAAAAAATGCAATTACAATTACCCACATCCCCCGGAGGGAGGCGTTGTGTGTAATTGTGAGATGGTTAAGAATCTGGATTCCCAATGCTGATTTGTGAGTGGATTTTGTTGGATTTGTCANTGACAGCGATTAACCCCCCCCCGCTCGGGGGAGGGACGAAAGACCTTGAGGGAGCGAAGAGAACTCTCCCCCCCCCTGAGGGGTAATGAGTCAAAAATATTTTTAGTTAGGCATCTTCTTCACCCCAGGGCCCCCACTCCCCTTCCAAATCTTCATAAACAGCAGAACAACAATTGTGTTGATGGTACTGCTTGAAAACGTCGTTCTGATGCCCAAAAATGGTGGGCATTCGAACAAAATGCCAATTTTGGTGGTACTGCTTGAAAACGTCGTTCTGATGCCAAAAATGGTGGGCATTCGAACAAAAAAAAAATGCCAATTTTGGTGGTACTGCTTGAAAACGTCGTTCTGATGCCAAAAAGAGTGGGCATTCAAACAAAATGCCAATTTGGGGAGGGGGGGGGGCAACACATTTTTGAGCGCCACCTCCTCTGTCTGCAGAGTGGCCACAAATTGGGGACGGTCCAGCATCAACGGGTTGCCCCGTTGGGTGCGCAACAGTGCGCGATCCGACGCCTCCACCGGCTCCGACACATTTCGACGAAAGATCAGCGCGTCCGTTCCCGCAAAGTCCGCCACTAAATTTTGTGAAATTTGTTGGGGGGGGGCGAGTGAAAATGGGCACTAAATTGAGCCAATTTGTCGCTTAATTGACGCGTCGCGGACAACACAAAATGCGGTAAAAATTTCGTTTATTGAAACGAAAGTTTTTGGGCATTGCGATATGGTAGCAAAAATGTTTGAAATAGGAAAAGGCCAAGAATTCTCTGCTCGAGACTCTCGAGAAGGGTTCTTCGATGGAATCCAGAAAACTTTTGAAAATCGCGGGATTTATAAACTTTAGAAACATTTTCTGAATCGAAAAACCCGGCACGGACCCCAAAATCCGGCAAATGCCCGGTTTCCAGGACAAAATGGCTTTCCCGGTCCGGCGTAGACGCCGTAGGGAAAATTGTTTAAAAATGCAAACCGGTGGCCGAATAGAGCAAATCGTCGCCCTGGGCCAGCACATAGCTGCTGTTTTGTGCCGGATCAAACGGTGCCAACCCGACGGCGCCGAACTCGCTGACAATGTCGCCCCGGGGCGACAGCAGACGGCACTTTGGCGCAAATGCATTCGTGCCACAGATCAACAGACGGCCGCCCGAAAGACGGCTCAGAACGCGCACAAAATTGCGGCACAATTCCTGCACAAAATTTGTTGGCACTTATTTATGCCCATTTGTGCCAAAAAATGCCAAAATGATCTGATCAAATCATTGATCAGCCAGGTGCTAATTTTAGGCACAAAAATATATTTAAAAAATGTAAAACTATTGATCAGTTATCGATCGATACTCAAATCGTTTGAATTTGCATTTTCCTGCGCAACTTTTTGAACATAGGGCAAAAAACTGATCAATGATTGAGTGATCAGAGTACACTCAGAAGTGGCCGGGCCAGTTCGGCCGACTCCATTCCCAACACAATGTTCAGCACCTGGTCCATGGACTTCATCGTGCACTCCCTGTGCTCCGCCTCCTCCGGTGCCCAGCGGTAGATGCTGACGCGTTCGAAGCTTTGCAGCGAAATGTTGTGCACCGCATCCCTGGAGGCGTCACAATTTGTTTTAAAACGCTTCAGGGGACAACGGGCAAAAAAACAACTCACGCAGCGCCAACCAACAAATGGTTGCCGTCCAACTCCAACAGGCGGAAGTACTGCTTGGTGTCGTCGACCATGCTGGCCGGGCCGGACAGCGGCGGATAGTGCTGGAGCAGACCCAATGCCAACGCTGAAAACATTGATTAATTGTCAAGAGAGTCGGTGCTCAAATGCCCTCCAACTGCTTGGGCAGAATGCCAAAAACATTTGAGTTCGCGCTATTTCAAAATTTTCTATAATTTGTCATGTTCACAATTCTGTTTAAAAATTTGTAGTAGTGAGTGTGTTCAACAACAACTCTCATCACACACATAAACACCTGTCTCTTATACACATCTAGATGTGTATAAGAGACAGCACACACACAAACAGTTGCGCTTTTTGCAGTGGGAAGGCAACTGATTTTTAACCCAAAAATCGCGGATATTTGAGGGACCAAAAAAATTTTATTGCAAAAAAAATTAACAAAATCAGTGAAAAACAAATGTAAATATAAATAAAATTGAATATGCAAAATAGATTATGAATGGCCAAGTTTTTCCACTGTTCCAAAAATGATCAGACCTGATCGGGCGCAGTAATTTTGATAAAACATTTTTAAAAATTGCGTATCATTCAGGCACTGGCACCGGTTGTGTTGCTGTTGGTGCAGTGCCTTCATGCTTTTCTCGGCGCGCGCATTTTTTGGGGGCATTCGAGCGCTGATCAAAAATGGTCTGATCAAATCCACACCGCAAAGGATCGATCGATCATTCAGTCAAGATCAGATCTTTTTTTTTTAAATGTGGCCATCATGCACAGACAGACACCGGTTGTGTTGCAGTTGATGCTGTGTCTCTTCCGTCCCCCTCCCCCCTCGGCGCGCGCATTTTTTGAGTCCGTCCATTTGCAACAAACGCTGGGGACCCCGGAGGCGAAAATGGAGCCGAACAGCATCAGCAACAGCAGCATGAGAAAACTGGTCGGGTCCGCCCTCCGCCCGTTGGCTGCTGCTGCTGCTTTTGTACATACATTTTGTCCCTCATCATCAAACATAAAACTACACAATTTGTTGCACATACACACCTCAACCCCTGTCTCTTATACACATCTAGATGTGTATAAGAGACAGCTCATCATCAAACATAAAACTACACAATTTGTTGCACATACACCTGTCTCTTATACACATCTAGATGTGTATAAGAGACAGCAATAAAGTGAATGAATGGGCGGGCGAGGGGGCGGGGGGATTGGATGATGCTCCAAAATGAAGAAGCAAAAAAACAAACAAATAAATAAATTGTGCGGGTGCTTTAAGTGCATAATAAATGGGCACATATTGCCCCGAGGGGGGGGGACATTCGGTTTGCCCCGAGGGGAGGACATTCGATGTCCCCCCCCCTTCAGAAGCAGCAGAGATAAGCGGACGGCGGTTGGATGAAAGCGCAGTGCCCGTGAGGGAAATGGACTTCCCAAGGTCCGGAATATGGCGCTGACTGAGAAGCTTTGGATCAAAGAGAACACAATAGTCCAGATCAGAGGGTTGATCAGAGGAGGGTTGATCAGTTAACTGAAAAAATTCTTAGCGGCTAATCAGAAACAAAACAAAAAAATTCGCGGACAATCAAAATCGAACAGATAGCCGCCCGCCCCCTTTTCGGCTTTTTGTGTCGATTCTGTTTGAAATTGATCACCTTAGTATTGATTGATCAAACTTCTTTTTGCTGATTGATGTTTGGTCTTGATTCGAATAATTTTGAATTAATTCAAAAATGCTTTTCGGCAAAACCAATCGACGGCACGCGCCTCCGGCACATCCACAAAGACTTAAGCCCTAAAAGTCGTTGGGAACGGATCACTTTTACATTTCTTGGCATTTTGATCACCGGAAGGTCGCCGCCGACTTAAGATTCAAGGCTTTAGCGTCATTTTGCAGCACAAAAAGTTGCATGAATTTTGAGTTTGAAAGTGCAATTTGATGACCGATCGTTACGGAGAAGGGACACTTTTCGTGCTGATGATGATCATTAGCGGAAGAAACCCGTTGCGCATCTCTCTTAGCTCTGTCTCTTATACACATCTAGATGTGTATAAGAGACAGATTTGTGAGAAGCATTTTGATCAGAAAAGGATAAATGGATGAGACATTTGGCCCCTCAGGGAAATCCCCGAAAAGAAGCGAGAAGCATTCTGATCAGAAAAGGATGAATGGAGAGACATTCTGATCAAAAAAGGGCATTTGGCCCCTCATTTGTCAGGAAAATCCCCGAAAAAAGGAGATGATCACGCGATTTGCGAGAAGCATTTTGATCAGAAAAGGATAAATGGATGAGAAGACATTTGGCCCCTCAGGGAATCCCGAAAAAATTCAAAAAATTTAAAAATCAACCAGAAACGGCGTCCGAATGGTCCGAGTCTCGAAGGTTGAACGAACGCGGCTCCTTGCCCTGATCAGACGACCACAGATCGGCTGTTACTGTTGTTGCTGCCAACATGGTGGTGATCAAAATGGTTGGACAAAAACGGCACGGACGGCAGCGGTTGGAGGGCGATGGCATTTTTTGTTGTTCAGTCAGAAGAATGTTTGTTGGCACAATAATAAAACAGAATTTGGGGCCATCATTGGCACTTTGTCGTCATCGTTAAAAGTTGGGCCTTTAAGTTCAATGATTAAAATTCTGATTGGCATTTTTAAAGTTCGTTGAAAAAGGATTATTAAATACAAAATTCTTAATAAAAAAAAAATCATTCAAATTGTTTAGATAATCGAACAAATTGTACCCCGTTAAATTTTTCAAAATTAGTTTAGCGTTTTGCCCGAATGAATGCAATTGTGGGCGACTTTTTGGCTGTCTCTTATACACATCTAGATGTGTATAAGAGACAGGGCCTGGGCCGTGACAGCGATTAACCCCCCCCCGCTCGGGGGAGGGACGAAAGACCTTGAGGGCTGTCTCTTATACACATCTAGATGTGTATAAGAGACAGGGAAATGCACACGCCCCGTACCTAATGGGTCGGAAGTTGGGCGGGAGGAGGACAAACATGGCGTGCGCGCAACTCACTCTGTCTCTTATACACATCTAGATGTGTATAAGAGACAGCCCAAAATGTCTGGACTGCGATTGACGTGGAAATTCGTCGTCAGATTTTGGCTGATTGACCGACCATTCAATTCATTCACATCAAAAAAGATTTTCCGGATCGGAGGGGAAACGGACGGACAATTTTGTTCATCACCCAAACCAAACAGCGGCAAAAGCGGGGGGGCAGAGGGTGTGGACAAATGCAACTTTACACTGACTATGAGTCAGTGTCAGTCCGTCCAACTGCTGAATGGTTCTGCTACGCGCCCAAAAAGTTCCCCGCCTTGAACATTCTCGACTCGAGCAAGCATTCACTCGAGAATTGAACAAAAAATGTGAACTGGCGCGGCACAAACCGGGACAAATTTGAAAGCGGGTTTAAAAACAAAAACAAAACAAAAAAAAATCTGACATTGACATAATTTGTAGCAAATTTTATTAATAGAATTTGTTTTGTCAAGTAAAAAAAAACTTCGATCAATTGACAATATTATTTATACAATCCGTCCGTCCTATCCGTTGCTGATCCATGCCCATGGGTTGGCCGGTCCGTTCACTACACTTGTATGTGCGCAATGTCCAATTCCTGTAAAGGAACTTTAGTTTTGCTCCCCAATCTTCGTGAAAGTCGTTATGAACACAAATTCGAAAATCCGTCAAGTCACTTATTATGATGAATAGCAACAACAACAACAAAATTGTTCGGAACAAAGATCAAAATTTACATATTTTTGACTCATTACGTCCCCCCCCCACCCACAACCAATAATAAACAATAATTCACCTCCGGCTTCGTCGAGTGCACATTGTAGAAGCGCTGGCCACAGTAGCCGCAAGCGTGAGTGCCCGGCTTATCCTCAAAAATTTTGTGGCATTTAATTTTTGTTTAAAAAATTTTGACGACTGCTGGGCTGGAAGGTTGGTATTCTTTTGTGGTCCATACCAATCAACACTCGATTTCTGCTAGGACTAATGACCGAGATAATACCCTTCTTTTAAGCCTAAGCCAAAGCCAAAAACGTCCCCGGCAGCGCCTATCAGTCAGTCACTGCCGGAACCTCAAAAAGTGTTAGAATTGTCCTAGAGGGGCCACCAAGACCAAAAAAAAACGCTTATCTGAGTGACTAAACTGACTGACCAGGTTGATGTACACGCGTGGATGGCCTAACTCGCGATGGCCACCGTCGCAGCGAACGGTGTGCTCCTCGCTGGGCACGGGCGCCAGTTCAGCGATCAGATGGGCGGCAATGTTCGGGTTCACCTGCTTCGGCGAGTACTCAAAGCGCGTCAGGCGCCAGTCGGCCTTGTCCCAGGCCTTTAAAATTGACGGGAGCGTTTTCAATTTATCCAATTTTAATTCACCACTGAAAAACATTCTCCCCGGAATTGTTGGGGACAAAAAGGTGCAAAACATTCCAAAAATTATAACCTTTAAAAACTTGTCAGGGATTAAAGGTAAAATTTAAACTTTCAAGAGTCTATTTCTGTCTCTTATACACATCTAGATGTGTATAAGAGACAGGACATAAACAAATACTCGTACCTGTCCAGTGTCTGTCTCTTATACACATCTAGATGTGTATAAGAGACAGGTGTGCCACCAACTTAATGAGCCAATGCCATAAACAAATACTCGTACCTGTCCAGTGTGAGTGAGCTGATCGAACTCGGCCGGCTGTTTCCCCTAAATGGGATGGGTTTAAGCAATTTTTAAAATGAAATTCGATCTATTCTTAAGTGCCAGTCTCACATTTGTTTTTATTAAAAAGGTGCAATTTTTATGAGGGGTGACAAGGCGGTATGGATTTTCCAAATTTGTCTAAATTAGAGTCCGGAATTTTTCAAAAGAGAGGGTATAAAGGCAAAAACACCGAAAATCCCTAACCCCGGAAATTTTTTTGTTTATTTTTTCAAAAGGCCTTTAGAAAAAAATGTCCCCTTTTCGCTGAGTAACATGTTTCTTTGTCTCGGAAGGCCATGATACGACCCAAACCCTAAAATGACCAAAAAAATTTTCCATTAAATTTAGAAACAAAAAACCTTCTTTATCACTTTTAGAAGACAATAATAATGTCCTGTCGTCCTATTCAAAAAGCAAACTTTTGGCATGGTTTGTGGCGCTTACATCGTCGCCCTTCGGGTGCGCAATGCGCAATTTGCCTTCCCGACTTCGCGCCTGCTCGATTTTGTCAGAGTCGGAGGCGCCGAGGCGTTTGCTGTACGACAAAAGTGCGCAATGGTTGAGCTGCTGCGAGCCGGACGTGCCCAGCTTGGCGAGAAGAACACGGGACGGCGACAAAAGTTGATTCATCAGAACAATAATTTTGGCTAAAAGGAACAAAGTGTGAAAATGGCGGTTGAAGTTTGGGCATTTTATTATTTGATTTGCATTTTTTTGGAACTAATTACTAGAGTGCGGATTTTTAGACTCGAAAAATCTCAAAATAGGCACCTAAACCGAAAAATGCACCCCTAAAGATGGACATTTTTTCGAGACCAAAAAATCTGCACCCGAAAAATGCAAATTTTAAAATTGGTGTACGGACAATTCGGCAGTAGACGTTTCGGCAGTGGACGGTTCGGCAGAAGACAATTCGGCAGAGGACGTTTCGGCAGTTAAGACAATTCGGCAGAGGACGTTTCGGCAGTGTTTTTTTAATTTTTTCTAATTTTTGCAATAACGGAATAACACGACTTTTTTCAGGCGAACGAACAGTTTGACATTTCATTTAACATCTGATAAGTAATTAATAGAGCCCGGAATTTTGAAAAATTCCGGATCATGATTTGGAAATTACCAGGATCAGGATTTAACAGGATTAAAAATCCTGTTTTCAGGATATCCTGATCCTGGTGCTTCGACGAAAATACCAGGATTCCGGATCAGGAGTCCTGGAAAATCCTGTCCGGGCTCTTATCGGTTTCCTTCACACCCTTCATCATCCATATTATCCCCACATCCCCCCGTTATCATTGATGATGGCGATATAATATGTGACTCTATTTTTATTTGTATACGTACCTTAGCTTGTGTTAATATTTAATAATAATTTATTAATAAGAAAAAAGTCGTGTTATTCCGTTATTGCAAAAATTAGAAAAAATTAAAAAAACACTGCCGAAACGTCCTCTGCCGAATTGTCTTAACTGCCGAAACGTCTTCTGCCGAATTGTCTTCTGCCGAACCGTCCACTGCCGAAACGTCTACTGCCGAATCATCAGAGCGCCTTTAAAATTATTCATATTTTTCAAACATTTGGCCACTTACACCACTAATTTTGAGACTTTTTAGGAACTATTTAGCCCATTTTAGTGCCTATTTTGAGGCTTTTGAGGAACTATTGAACTAGGTAACTTGTTTTGGGGGTTTAGGAACTAATTTGTAAGTCACCAATTCATTGTGCGTTAACGAAAAATAATATTATAAAAAAATCTAATGTTTGGCGTTATGTTTTCTCATTTTCCACAAATTCCTTACTGAAATGTCTATAAAAACCCACTTCTTCTGCTCACTTTCAGTTGATCATTGCATCTATTTTTTAAAAATTAACTTTTCTAATAAAAAAGCCATTCATTCATTTGCAAAAGAAGAGCCAATTTAGCAAAAAAGCAAAAGAAGAGCCAAGTTAGCAAAAAAGCAAAAGAAGAGCCAATTTAGCAAAAAAGCAAAAGAAGAGCCAAGTTAGCAAAAAGCAAAAAAAGAAGAGCCAATTTAGCAAAAAAGCAAAAGAAGAGCCAAGTTAGCAAAAAAGCAAAAGAAGAGCCAAGTTAGCAACAAGCAAAAAAAGAAGAGCCAATTTAGCAAAAAAGCAAAAGAAGAGCCAATTTAGCAAAAAACAAAAATGTTTTTTAATATTTTATTTAGGATTTCCTGGCCATGGCCAGCACTCAAGTTGTTTTTATGAGAACAGCAGAAATTAAACTGCTTGATGTTGTTTTTTGGGATAACTTGAGCCCATTTGACTTCTGAACCAATCAACGAATTTTGCTTCGTTCGTTCAGCAACAATTCACTTGACCATACGCACATGGCCATAATACGCAAAGGGAAAAGACACGAGGCGAACGGTCAGAGCAATTTAATGTGCCGGCCGGCGGCGTCGGTTGCCCGCTGGGAAGGCATAGTCTCAGCGGCGGGCGCTCGCTGCCAGCTGGCTTTTTTCGATTGAAGTTACAGAGTTTTTTTCTAACTATCAAAAATGCTTGAAAACTTGCACAAAGATGGTGCATTTCGGGCAAGGAAAAACGCAAAATTTAGAATTTTTGAAAAAATGAGTGCTTTTGGCACCGAATAGCTTCGTTAAACGACGAAATTTCGGACAAAAACAACATGTTTTTCGTGCAGCATAAACAAAGCTTCAGGAAAATAGGCATTTATTTGCCTACAAATCCTCAGCGCATTAGTGGTGTTGCATCTTTTTTTTTGTTGTCTATCCTTTCAGAGAAAGGGCCGGACTCAAACGGCAGGCATCAAAACGACCCTCCAAATGTTTACTTCCATTCTCAGTCTTTCCAGCACTTTCTTCACCCGCCCAGATGTTTCCTCCTCATTCGAATTGTTTCCAGCATTTTCTAGCGGCTAGTGAATGCCTATATAATTTGTCCAAAACCCAATGAATTCAACGCACTTGGCGATCTCTGCAGCTTGGCTTTCCAATAATACTAAAGACCCCCCTAAAACCTCCGAGTTTATCACACTTTTTTAATATAATTCTGTCAGTCTTTTTGTCTGAAGCCTATTCTCCTCTGTTCAAGTGGGGCTTTTGACTCTTCCTCGTCATTTGTCTTTCATTTTTCACATATTTCCTCCCTCTGCTCCTCTAGATATTTTGCTTCGCAATCGAATTATGCTAAATTTATATTTGGCACACCCCCCCCCCAAATTTTGAAGAATTTTTGTTTCGGCTTATTCTTAGCCTCGATTTGAACTCATAAGTTTTTTTAGCGATTATTCTCTATCCGAAACTTAAAACGACCTGAAAATGTCTCTTCTTCCATCCAACTTGTTCTATCGCCGCGCGTTGTTGCCTTCGATCGGGCATTCTTTGTTTGCGCCGTTGGAACAAATGGAGCGTGAGCTTGACCATTTCTTCGACGGGGTTCAGCCTCAGGTGGGCTTGGACTGTTTTTTTTTCTTAGAATTTTGCGTGAATATTTATGTTTCAGCTCCGTGACCACGTCGCGCAACTGAACATGTCGGACAGTGGCGAGCTCTCGTACAAGGTGGGGGAACGAAAAACGGCACACTCTTTTAATGGCATTTTTGCATGTGCAAAAAATTCAGGTGGATGTCAGCGGCTTCCGTCCCGAGGAGATTAAGGTTGAACTGAAGGACAATGAGATCATTGTGGAGGGTGAACACCGCGAGCAGAACCAGGGTGAGTTTTTGTTGAGATTACGCCGTTCACAAATTCGAGCGGGTTTTGCCATTTTAAAATTTCCACCAATTAGGAGGCATCCTTAATCAAGGCACATTTCAGGCGAGTCGGTGCACCGCCAATTCAGTCGTCGTGTGCTCATTCCGGAAGGCATCAAAAAGGAGAGCATCAAGTGCGAGCTGGACGGGGGCCGCTTGTGCATCACCGGCATGAAGACCACGGGCGATGGAAAGCGCTCCATTCCAATTGTGGTGAAGAAGGCGGTGGAGCAGAAGCAGCAGGAGTAGCTCTGCGCGTAGACGTCTATCTGAGACCAACTTCTTTTTTGGGTCTCCTTGACACATTTAATGATTTTCGATCATTGTCATGTTTTCTGTTTTGCTTATAATTTATTTTCGGAATAAACAATCTACTCTTCGAACACGCGTATTGTGCAACTTTCCCGAGGGGGGGGGGGCAATTTTTTCCCGGATCCGGAAAGTGCCATCAGTTTATATAACTTACAAATTAGTCACCAGGGAAGCGATCCAGAAGCACTCACTAAAATTGAACCTTTGACAATCGTAAGCTAACCGATTAGTCACTAGACCTTTTTAACAAAAACAAAACTATGAAAACCCCCCGTGCTTTTTCACGTTGAACTTTTTTAATCTAAAAACCCGCATTATCTCAATCGGAGCTTTCGAATGCCATCTTTTTTTAAAGAGCTTTTAAAAAAAATTTGCTGGGACTGAGCTGGCCCCGCGCTAGCCTGATTCGTGGGCAACATGCCACAACATATTGTAATTTAAAATAACAGAAGATAGCGTAAAAATTTACATTTAAACTCGTGCATTTTTCTTTTCTTTGTTTATTTTTTTTACCTACCTACCATATTTACTTTCTTTCCGAATCCAACTCTAATCAAATTGCTTTTTTCTTGAAAGAAGTCTTTCAAATTGGATAAATGCTTTTGGGTTGAAATATGTGAAAACAAAACATGGGTCCTAAAAATACAACACCTCTTTTTGAGCCGTTCGAATTTACCTATCCTTTTAGCTGATGACGAGCACCCAAAAATGAAACTGATTTCGTTCATTATTTACCTCGAACATTTGTCGTCTTGTAATTGTCGAGGCAAGAATCCAATGGCTGATTGACTATATTACCTAATAAAGATTTTATGCAGATGCTTGATTCCACTGCATCTCAAGTCATCAACACTCAATGATACTCAAATACCATTCGATCTTTTCGAATAACATCAGTCTCGAGTCCTCGCGTGACAAGCCCTTTTAAAAAAACGCTACCGATTAACTCATTTCATCTTCATTGCATCTAAACACCCCCCCCCGTTTCTTGATTTAGAAAGTTTCAATGAATTAACATTCTAGATGGTTTATTTTTTTTAGCAACAACAACATATTCACTATGCCTTTTAAATCATTTGTCATCGATTATGTCAACAAATTTTTGGGCACTTATATAGACAATTTGAACGCCTCCCAACTGAAAATTGGCTGGAAAGGTCCTGTTGTATCTATTAACTTACCTCTAAACAATTTTAATGTTAGGTGAGATGAAGTTTAATTCGCTGGAGATCAAAGAGACGGCGCTTGATAAATTCAATTTGCCTTTGCCAGTGAAGCTGAGTTTTGGATATGTTGAAAGTCTGGTTTTGAAAATTCCGTGGAAAAATCTTTATAGCGGACCGATAGTTGTGGAAAGCAGGTTTTATTTTATTGTTAATTTCTTTTTTAAATTGAACATGAATTTTAAGTGACGTTTATGTGATCATTGTGCCGAACCGAGGCATCGTCTACAACGATGAAAAATCTCGCAAAAATGAACAGGAAATTAAGCAGAGAAAACTGTTACGGTTGGAAGAAAACAGACGGAATCGTCAAAGTATAAAAAGAAATTTATTTGAAATTTTCCAACTTTTCTTTAGAGTCGAACATTCCGTCGGGTGACACTTTAAAGGAAAAGCTGATTGCCCAAGCAGTCAAAAACCTCCAAGTGCACATTAAGCGAGTCCATGTGCGATATGAGGACAAATTTTCCAACCGAGAACGACCATTTTCGACAGGGATAACGTTGGACTCGTTGAATTTTCAGGTTTATCGATAAGGTGGTCGAGATTTAAAGAAAAAAAAACTGAATTTTAGACGACTGACGAGAACTTCAAACTGATTGTTCAGCGGGAGGCTGTCAAAATTTTCTACAAGTCAGTCATCTTTTTTTGCATTCAAATTTTGACCTCAAACAATTCAGACTTGTCTCAATGAGCAGTTTGAGCATTTATTCGAACGCGAATTCTACGCTGATTTCTGACTTGAATAACAAAGGGACGATAATCGAAGCTCTGCAACAGACAATTGCCGTCAATGAAAAGAAACCGGAGGGATACAAATACGGTCTTTTCGCTAGGGATTTTTTTAAAAAACTTTAACAGAAAACGATTTTAAAATAAAAGTCCTTTAGTTAATTTATAATCTTTTTTGGTGCTAGTTTTGGTTTGGACTTGTATTAACGCACTACTCTTTGGTATTTCCGTTTTTATTTTAGTTTTGGAGCCGTTGACCATTGCTGCCCAGTTGAAGTTAAACCAAAAGCCTGAGAGTGACGGTTCGAATTGGACCACGCCTAAGATTGACCTGTCGATGGAGCTGGACAAGTTGGGGTTGTCCATCAGCAAACACCAATACCAAGATATGTTACTGTTTCTGGAGGCCCAGGAGCGCTTTACGTTGGCTGAAAAATACCTCAAATATCGGCCCAACCTGATGCAATACCGTCAGCACTACCGGGAATGGTATGCAATTAAAGAAAATTARMSKAAWATYTSTRRRTTTTTMWAACGTTTTTGGTGGCGTTTTGCGTACAACTGCATTCTAAATGAGCAAGTCAAGCGGCGTCGAAACAATTGGTCGTGGCGCCGCATGAAAGCGCATCGGCAGCTGGTGAGGGAGTACCGAGACGCGTGGATACACTTCAGAACTCATAAGACTCCTGGAGAGGCGATGAAAGAAAAAATTGAGGTAAAATTTAAAGCTTTTCCAAATTGTTCTCTTGCATGCTCGAGCAAAAATCCAGAACCATGAAGGTCTAAAATTATTGAAACAGGAGGCCGAGGACGCGTTGGATGTGTTCAACCTGAACATTGCACGTCAGCAGGCAGAGTTTGAGATCGACAAACATCTCGACCTCGTCCGAGTCGAGGATCAACAGCAGGAGGGATGGGTCGGCTGGGCCAAAAATTGGTGGCTTGGCGGCTCACCTAAGAGCAAAGAGGAGGAGGCGGCGGCGCTGGAAGATGCACAAATCTTTGAAGAGTTGGAGAAGGAACTCACGCCAGAGGAGAAGGAGCGTCTTTTCGACGCCATTGACTATCAGGTAATGAAGTTTAATGACAGATTCGGAAATCCTGCTTTAAATCGCATAACTGTTCAGGAAAACATGCCACCTACAGACTACCCCAAACATTTCGTGGAAAATATGTTCACATTGAACCTCAAAATGCTCATGCTTAAGCTGGACACGGTGGTGGAGATGCGTTTTTCTCAGCTGTCATCTAAATTGGAGCAAAGATCATCCGCCAACGCAATGCGGTAGCTTTAAAGATAATCAATTTTAACAGCATTATTATTATTGTATTTGAGGGTAGAGACTGTCCAGGCATGGGCTTATTGGAACCTTTGTTTTTTAAATCATTATAAATCTTTTTTTAGCTTTACTTCCACCGTCAAATCGCTTGAGATGCATTCCGGCACAGTGTCCATGTTGCACATGACAGAAACCGACCGAGCCTGGCTGACAATGGAATTTGAGACCAACCCATTGAAAGGGTCATTTGACCATCGTCTGTCACTTGACGTTGCACCGGTTAGCATCGTTTTGTTTTGTTTTTTGTTGTGCTGATATATATTTTTTTACCGTAGGTGATGTTTAAATATCATGCTCCGGCGGTTAATCGAGTACTGAATGTATTCAAGTCGCCAAAATCTGTTCATCTCCATCAATTGACTACACTGGCACTTGCACGCTATGAGGACGTCAAGGTCCCTCAATTCCATTTTATAAAAAATACGTAAAAAATTTTAAAGGAAAAATGGGTATCTTTTCATTATGGCATTCCAAAATATAATGTAGGCAAAGTTTCAGGCCCGTTCGGCGTCAGCTCTTCAGAACATGTTGGTGGAGCGTAAAAAGCTGAAGTTGGAGGTCAAAATTGATCCTGCGACATTCGTTGTGAGTGCCGGTGGCGCATTTGATCCGACCAAAATGACTCTGATCGCTGAACTTGGAAAGCTTCAATTGAACACATTGGATGAGCCGTCCACAAAAGCCTATGAACATGTCCGTGAATTTTTTTGGTTTACGGTTGACAAATGTTTTTTTTGTGTTTGGGTTTTTGCCCTTCGAATACATTTTTCTTTAAGCTGTTTGACCTGCATTATATTTTTTAGATAACCGACCAAAAATTGCGTTCTCTGATGGCCAGGAGATACGACAATTTTCAGCTGTGTCTCACCGATCTTCGACTTATCTTCTCAGATTCGTTTGTCAATTGCATGAAGGCTCGGCAGAACCGGTCGTCGGACGACCATTTGCTGAAGCCGACCAGAATGCGCATTGACATGCTACGCGCTACTATTGATGACGTCCAAATTCCGATGTGCTATTTTTTTTAAATTTTTTTTTGTAAATTGTCATTTTAACGTTAATTCTTAGGTTTCATCTTGTCGGAGAGTTGCCCGACATTGTGTTCACAATTTCCGACGATCGTCTCTTTAAATTGCTAGAATTTGTCAGCAGCATTCCGAGACCCGATTTTGTGGAGGGGGAAGCGGATTTGAGCACGTCAGATGCTGAAGAGATCACGTTGCGTGACAGGGCAAAGATGGAGATGCTTTTAGCGGTTGGTTTTATAAAACAATGATTTAAAGTTGGCTTACGAATTATTGTCACTCAAAAACTGAAGTAGGTCTACTTCCGAGCTCGCTATTATGTGAAAGATTGGGCACATTTTCAGACCGATGAACTTCCTGAAGAGACGCTTCAAACCGTGTGTTTTGACGCCGAGGCTAAAAAGGCGGCGAAATTGAAGAAAGCACTGGAAGAAAAGAGGCAAATTGCGTCTCATGAACAACAAGTTCAGCTCGACCTCAACCTTCAGCTGAACGAGGTTCACTCTGAACTTGGTCAATTTACTTAAGTCAAAACGGTCCCCCTTTTGAGAACCCCATCGTTTTACACATATATTATTTTCATCGTTATAATTTTGATTTTCTAGATTGGCATTGTCGTGAAGCGTCGTGGTTGTACCTTTTTGAGGTGACATTACATGAAGATCGTGCTATTTTTCCCTCTTTTATTTTTCAGTGCTCGTATCCAGCAGTTGGTGTTTCATTTGTGCAAGCGAATGTTCGATTTGGAAGTCAGTGCTCACATGGACGCAGTGGCGGTGCGCGCTTCCCCTGCGGCCGTGGGCTTCTTGAGCGCGATCCACGCCAAGCTTATGCAACATCAGCAGAATGAGGTGGTCAGTTTGCACGACTATACACCCGAAGGTTTCACCGAAACTACCCTTGGATACCTCTGTTTATACATGACACTTGCCTCTCCATGACTCACGAAAAAAATAAAAAAATTCAGAAGCAACTTGAAAGCGTCCGATCGATGAGGCGTGATTATTCGAATTATTGGATTCCAAAGCAAATTGAACGGCCCGAATACTGGTGGTTCAGACCTCCGAAGAGCACCGGTGGACTGGACGCAATAAATTTGACGAAAGACGCGGAGGCAGAATTGAAACGCATGACGGAACGGGTCTGTTTTTGAGTTACAAGAAGATTTACCTATGAAAATTCAAATAAATTTTAAGTAGAAACAGCTTGTTTTAACTTAGTATTAACAAGTGATTTTTTTACATTATAGGCCGAGTTTTCGATTCGTCGTTGCTTGATCACCGTGGAGGCCGGTCGAGACGTTACGCGGCCGATGATTTTAATTGAAAGTTCAATTGCTGGTACTGCTCGAAATTGGTCCAGCTCACTAACGGCGGTAAGAAATTGACCAAGCTCAAAAAACCAATAAATTTTGCAAACCTTTTTTTCAGAAATGCGAGGCGAGTCTGCTTGTCTCCTATTATAATGAGACGTTCAATGTTTGGGAGCCGGTCATTGAGCCGGTGTTGCATGAAGGAAGAGGTTGGCAAAACTGGAAATTAGCAGTAAAGGTGACTTTGTGTTTTTTTTTTTTGGATTGGTTTTGGAAATTTAAACGATTCAGATTGGTCCGCAAGAGGACGACAAAGTCGGACAATCGTCAAAAATCCCATCAACATCCAAACAAAAAAAGAACGATGCGTCGGGTGGAGATGCGAAGAAGAGTGCATTGCCAGCTCCGAAGTTGGCCGTTGTCATTGAGGCCGCAGAAATGTTGAACATCACCGTCACAAAATCCTTTCTCCAACAACTCGGACAACTTTCAGATGTATGGCGTTTTGTTGGTGGATTAAAATTGGGGATTTGTGTTAGCTTAAGCAATTCTTTGCAATTTGCTATAATGATATAAATAAAACTTAGGCTTTGGAGAATGCTGCCAAACAGATCGGCACACCGAGGCGTCAGTTGCCTGGCACCTCGTCCCATTTGTTGCGCAACGACACCGGGCTGGACATCATTGTGAGCAGCACAACGTCAATAAAGGTTTTATGGATAAACAGATTTTTTTTTTGTTGTGTTATTGCTTGTTGTTATTTTAATGGTTTAATTAAATGTTTTTTAATTCATTCCTTTTAGGTTGTTTCCTCTGCCAATGCTGGTCGCGTGCAATGTGTCGGCGGCCTTTACATTCTGATGGAAAGCGTCAACATGGCCAATTCAAATTTGAAGACTAATTGGCGGATGGAGGAGGACCAGCGCCAAATTCAGCTTCAACTATCATTTGCTGGCACTGAGCGGACGGTGAATATTGCACGAATGGAGAAGCAATGCGTCGATTTGCCATGGAAATCAAATTCTGGTATGAAATTTTAACAACAAAACATTAATTATTTTCTGTCGAATTATTTTGTTAACTTTTTTTTTCTTTTTTAATACAAATTTACAGGCAGAAAGCAGTCATTTGTGGTGGAAACGATGAACGAAGATGCTCGTCATGTGGTCACACTGAAGTCGGTTGTTACGGTTGGTTGGGTGCACATTAAAGGGGGGTGAATAGACACAAACGCCTCATCGAGTTATTATTTTGGTTCTTTTTCGTACAGGTGTTGAACCATTTGGAAATGCCTGTTGAAATCCAAGCGTTGCACAACTCGAAGTGTTTGCCATGCGGCATTGCGCAATCGAAMMCAATAGAACCGTTGAACATTCCCGTCCCTTGCCTTAACACMCCCAATGGACTGCTCCAAATTCGGCCCGCCGATGGACGGCACGATTGGAGCAAAGAGAAGTGGGATTTGGGAGCCAATTTTTGTTTCTTATTTTGATTTTATAAAATTTGTTGTTTTTGAAGGTAACACACAGTCTTTTCAGCTTTTCATGGCTCAACTTCAGCACCACAAAACGGCAAGCAGTGCGTTGTGACAATACGAAGACTGGCAAGGGCATTTTTATTGAGATCGGTCAGTTTTCTTTTTGAGTTACCATTAGAGTAATCAAAAATTAAAAAATCTAAAGAAGAAAGTAATGATTACTTGTTGTTGTACAGTCGAATAACCCCATTTTTGTTGTTGTTTTCTAAATGACCTTTTTGTTGTGCAGTTGTTGTCGACGAGCCAATCCAACGCAGTCATCGCCGCTTTGACACGGATTCTGTGGCTTTCACCGTCCATCTGTTCGCGCCCATTCATTTCATCAACACGCTGCCAATGCCCGTCAAAATTTCGGTGCCCATCAAATGCGAATTGGCCGGCGGCGAGGCGGTCGACATTATGAATGCCGTCGCTGGATGTCGGTTGATTTTTGCGGTGAGTGTGATCGAATGTTTCAAAATGTTGATCAGCCAGTGTGATCAAATGTTTCAAAATGCTGATCAGCCAAGCCTGATTTCTTTTTTTTCATTATTTTTTTTTTTTGCAGATTGAAATTGGCATTGAGGAGTACGAATTGTGCTACACGTTGCCAACCGTGAAAAAGTCATTGGAGACTGTTCGATTGAAGGGGAAGTCAAATACCAACGCCAAATTGGTCGGTGTTTTGTTTTTGACTAAATTTCAATAATAAAATTTATTTTATTTTTAGTTCCTTGGTTTGAATTGGAGCACCGAATTCTTGCGTTCAAACTTGAAACTGTACGCACCGTATTGGATGGTCAATGAGACGGGCAAACAGCTCGCATATAAAGTAAGAAATAAATAACAATTAATTAATGTTCAAAATGCATAAAAATTGCCGGTTTTAAGAGAAATAGCCAGAATTTTGTTTATTTCCCATTCGGATTTTTAGCGGATCCAAGGACGATGTCCCAAATGCTTGCGGCCTCGTAATCATGCTCAGGTGAGGACGGGTATTTTGTGAGATATGTACAATAATATTGGAGTTTGTTCACTCCAAAATTGATTTCTGAACGTTGAGCTAAAAAAACTTTTCGGACTCTTACTTTATTTGTACTACTTTGCATTTGTGTGTTTTATTTTAATTTTAGCGTGAAGCCGCTGCGATTTTGCATCCACCCGACAAAAACCCATTGATTTTGCCGCTGAGTTTCAAACGTGAATTTGAGTCGAAGAACAGGGCGAAGGTAAAAATTGTCGGCGTGACCGGTTGGTCGCCCAGCTTCCCGCTGGACGTGGCCGGCAACAGTGGGAGCCTCATTTGCAAGACGAATGTCAGAGGAAAGCGAAAGCGTGAATTTGAGGTAATTTGCTAAAGCTCTTTTTTCTTAAAAACACTTTTTTTTAATCATCTCTGTTCAGATGACCGTCGATGTACAACTGTGCCAGTCCGGTCTCACAAAAGTGGTGACCATTTCGCCCTTCTTTTTGCTGAAAAATGACAGCAACTTTGACATTGAAGTGCGCGAACCGCACACATTGAAATGGCTTTTGGTGGCGGCGGATTCGGTAAATATGCTTTTGAACTTCTTCAAATTACATTTAAATGTCATGCAACCCATTTTGTAGGTGATCGGTTTCTGGCCTATGCAAAAAGAACGGCGGAAGACGCTGGTGGCACGCTATTCCAACACAGAAGAGGAGTCCGTGCAATTCCCATTCACTGAGGCCTTCGAAGGGTTCTGCCAAATCAAAAATGATGTTTGTGATTTTTTGAAGCAAAACAAAAAAAAAAGTTTATATAAAGTTTTTTTTTTCAGTTGATGGGCCTGTACGTGACCGTTTCTCTGTCGGACGAATCGTCCGTTGTTAATATGGAAAGTTTTGGGTCGGGAATGGTGCCGGCCATTCTGATGAACGACACGGCACACCCAATACACTACAGGCAGGAATGTGACAGCCATTGGCACCAAATTAAGCCCAACCAATTGGCGCCGTTTGCTTGGAGTGATTCGATGAATGGTAAATAAATAGTTTAATTTTGTGAAAGCATTTTTGACCAATTTATAATTATTTTTTTTTTGGTTAGGTGGTACCACCAGTTTTATTGTAGTACAGTTTGTTTGTTGTTCAGATTGTAAATTGGAATGGAGGTCAGGCGATGCCGCAAATTCGGAGGAGCTTTTGCGCAACCGGAACATTACTTATTTGCCGTCCAAAACTGATGGGCCCCACCATTACTGTGTGTCTTTCCTGGACGGACGTCAACGCATTTTGCTTGTATAATACAATCATTTTAATTTTTATTTATTTTTTTTTTGTTGAAATGCCATGCTTTTTAGTTTACTGCTGACGCCAACGTTGCGTTCATCGCACATCAAGAGTATGAGGTGAGCTGAATAACTAATGATCGAGACCTTTGCGTTAATGTTATAAACTTGCAGATGGAACAGCCGGACATCGACTTGGAGTTGCACCTGCACGGTGTCGGCATTTCCGTGGTCAACAACCACAAAAGCGTGGAACTGCTTTACATGGTAAACAAAAAAAAATGCATTTATTAAGCTTTTCCTATTCCAATTTGTGCCAACATTTTTTTAGGCAATTTCTCCGCACAGGCCTCAAAAGCTGAAGAAAGGTGCCAAATTGTCGACTACAATGAACACAGGCTTTTGGTGCAAATATCGACAAACCGCCCACATGCAGAAGTTCCACGTGAAGCTGCAACATTTCCAAGTTGGCAACCAGCTGCCGGCCTCCACATTCCGCTCGATGTTGGCAATGGTGCCGCAGCCGAAATCGGTTGTTAAAAATGGTGAGTTTTTTTTTATAGATTTTTATTTTTTGGAATCATAATTTTTTTTTACCGAATGTGATTGGGTATTTTTAGGGCCTTCGAAATAACATTCTTCATAAATTTGACATCTTTTTAAGGTTTTCCCAACAATTTCAGATCCAAAACCATTCCTGGAGTGCTCGTTTGTGATGAGTCAACCGGAGCGCACGAACATCGTCCGGCTCAAGTTGCTGATGCAGGAGTTTGCGATTCGATTGGACCGTGCGCTAATCAACGAACTGCTGGACATGATGTTGAAAGAGCGCATTCAGCAGACGGGTTACACGGTGAGTGCAAAACTTTCCATTTTTTATTCACTCATTTTTTGTTGAATTTTTAGCCCGACTCATTTCACATAGACATGGAATTGACCAAGGACACGCTCGACAAACGGGCAATGCATGCTCGAGTGACGCAGGCGAAGACCTATTACCAACGGCTGCACATCTCACCATTGATGGTAACCGTTTTGTTGTTGTTGTTGCTCATTTATTGATTTTTGGAAAATTGGCGTTTAGCAATTTTTTTTCGCATTAAAATTGTTTGTTTTTAGATCCATCTGAGCTTTTCCCAGGGCATTGCCGAGGAGGAGACCGATGAGGCCATTCATTCGGAATTTGCAAATCTGATTTTGAAAAGTATCGGTGTCACGGTGACCGAAATTCAGGATGTCGTCTTCAAGTAAGCGTTAAAATTTTGGCTTTCCGTGTTTGATTCATTAATATGAATGCCTTTTAGGCTTGCCTATTTCCAACGAAATGCGTGCTTCTACAGCCGGACTCAACTTCAATCCGAAATTCAGGCCCACTACTTTCGTCAATTCATCAAACAGCTCTATGTGCTTGTTTTCGGTAACCAGATACCCCTAAAACTCTAATCCTAAAAATGTATTTTTATTTATTTATTGTTTAGGCCTCGACATTCTGGGCAATCCATTCCGCCTTGTCCGTGACTTGCGCACCGGCGCTGTCGACCTGTTTTATCAGCCTGTGCTGGGCATGGTGACGGGTCCGGCCGAATTCGGAGAAGGCGTTTACATAGGACTGACGAGTGCGTTCAGGTGAACAACAACATTTTTTGTTTGAAAATTTACAACACAACATGTACATAATTCATATATTCTTGCCCCTATTACAGGCACACTGTGTGCGGTGTTCTCGGCCTGACCTCCCGTATTACCGGCACAATGGGCAAGGGTGTGGCAGCATTGACGATGGACGAGGACTTCCAGCGGCGTCGAATGCTGGCTGGGCAGTCGACCAGCATCGCGACGGGGATGTTCCGCGGTCTGAGCGGCGTTGGCACCGGCCTCGTCGAGGGAGTCACCGGTCAGTTTATGTTTTTATGTTAGTTGGATGCTCGAGAGTCTCGACAGCTGGGTTGATTGGGTTCATGGGATTTTGGTTTAATTTGAAATAGTGAAAGTCTCACAGTGTTTTATTCTGTATTCAGGTGTCCTCTCCAAGCCGGTTGAAGGCGTGATGCAGGGCGGTGTGCTCGGTGGTATCAAAGGAATCGGTGAGAAATTGAGTGATTCTTATTTAAACTTATCGATTACTACAAATGCATAGCGCAAACTCGCACTTTATAAATCCAAAAAAAAAAATTTAGGCGTGGGAATGGTCGGCGTAATTGCACGCCCCGTGTCAGGAGTGGTCGATTTGATCACCACAACGACCGATAACGTCCGAAAGTGAGTAAAATAGAAAAATGGGGCGCAGAAAAAAACTGAAAAGACGGACCCGGGACACTTTTGCTTGTATTTTGTTAGTCCTAGCCTCGAATTCGAGCCAACCTAGTCCATCTGTGTTTAAATTGAAAGTTTACAGCGCAATTAGCAACTTGGAGGACATAAACCGAATTCGACCGCCTCGTGTCATTTTCCGTGATAAAATCATCCGACCATATGTTTGGGAGGAGGCCGCCGGATTCGAAATATTCAGAGTGAGTTTTTTTTCATTCATTACGAATTATATTTTTTATAATTTTTTTTTTAGGAAACAGAACATGGCCAAATGGACGCCGATCATTTTCTGACCTACGGCGCCATCACCAAACGTTGGGTCATCATTGTGACGGATAAGTGAGCGAAAATTTTAATTTAAATTCAATTTTGAATTTCTTGCGCTTTCAATTTGATCTTACTTTTGTTGTCCTTTCTTTTTAGGCACGTAATTGAGTCTCGAAAACACATACTGACGGAAAATTGGAGTGCGGCTTGGAGGCTGGCATATGCGGAACTCGAAAGACCGGTTCGGGTGAACGTCGGTGGCAAATTTGGTAAGTAGATTGAATTCTTAGGACGAAATAACCTATCCCCCCCGCCCCCTCCTTCCCACTCAGGTATTGAGCTCAGATTGAACAAGAAGAAGAAAGGGGGCTTTTCGCTGTGCTCCAAGGGTGCCGGTGCCAATCGAAAGCTGGTGCAGTTCAGTGCCGAGGACGTTGCGCAACGAGTGTTTGATTACATCTTGCGCGCTTGGGAGAGCGGTGCCGAGGAGTAGTGAAATAGGGCAACGAAAAAAGCGTCCGAAGAATTGAATTGTTATCCTTGATCTCGTATATTGTTTGTTATCCTTGATTTCGTATATTGTTTGTTATCCTTGATCTCGTATATTGTTTGTTATCCTTGATCTCGTATATTGTTTGTTATCCTTGATCTCGTATATTGTTTGTTACCCTTGATCTCTGTACAAATAATTTATAAATGGTAGTTTATTTTCAGTTCGAGGTTTGAAGTTCGTCGAAAGGAGGGAGGTCAAGCATTCGGAGTCTATGATTGGGGTTTCCTTTAAGCTTCGAGTGCTTTCGTAAGCCTCTTTAAAAGAATAGACAGACCATTAAAGGTTAACTAACACTGACTTCCCCCAAAAATACGCCTAAAAGCGTGGCGAATCTCTCTAGCTGATTCGGCGGTGGTGCGCCAAGTTGGCACAGAAATTTGAGCCTTTAGAAGCGGTTCAAGCACCGACGAATCGGTTAGCGATGAGCTTCTTTCTTCACGCTTGATCAAAAGGTTCAACAAAATTGGATTTCGTCCTAATTACCAAATCCAATAAAAATATGTAAAACAAAAAAAGTTGGGAGTCCGGTTGCTTCATTGACCGGAGAGAAGCGACATTTTGGGCGTCGGATCATCGGGAACGGACAAAGGCTTCCTCCAAACCTCCAATGGAAGGCCATTGGACTGGCCAACCATCCGGCGCGTATTTGTTGTTAAGGCCCGCGCCCCTCCGTCTCACATTTCTGTGATTCCTCCAGGCTCAGGCAGCCGCCCAAATTGTTTTTTTCATTTGCTGTTGTTGTTGCTGCTGTTGCTTTGTCCGCCCCCTCACCGACCAATCGCTGCCCGGTCTCTGCACGAATTGCCGACCCACCGGACTCGCGATGTGTTGGCACAATTCGCTGCTATATATAAGTGGGGTATATTTTTAAGCAAATTCTTTGATGGGTTGCAGATTGGGAGAGAGAAAAGAGGGGAAATTGTGCACATTTGCCACACTCTCTCTCCCCTCTCTCTCCGTTCTCTCTGGAGGTTACTGTTTTCTTTGTTCGTTTACTGTGGACTATTTTTATTCGACGGTTGCCACTCTCTGACTATGCCAATATTTTGTTATTAAATTAATTCAAATTTATCCATTCAAAGTAATTTTCTGTTTTAAATGTGCTGTGAATTAAATAATAATAATAATTCGCAGGACTTAAACAAATCGAATTTGAAAATTTAAATATTAATTTCCGTTTTCGATTGCTTCGCTCGCCTCTCCGTCCATTGGAGAAAATAATTGTCTCCACTCTAAGCCTAACGCAAGAATCTGACAAATTTTTTGCGAAAACGATTAGGAAGAAAGTTATGAACCCGGGGCCGTACTTTTGTAGAAAATTGTAATTTTTGATTTTATAAAGTCTTTGAATTAATTATAATCAGTCATTGCTCCAAGCATTTTTCTTCAATTAGACGACCCCACCTTCCCAAAGGCAGCACCTAACAAATAAGCCAAGAGAATGAATTGTTTATTCAGAAAATAAATTAGTATAAGCAAAACAGAAAACGTGACAACGATCGAAGATCAATATAAATCAAAATGTAAGGAAACTCAAAAAACGAGTCGGTCTCAGATGGACGTCTTCGGAACGTGCAGAAGCTTCTCTCCCGCTGTTGCTCAATCAATCGCTTTCTTCACATCAATGGGAATGGAGCGCTTCTCATAGCCCGTGGTCTTCATGCCGGTGATGCACAAGCGGCCCCCGTCCAGCTCGCACTTGATGCTCTCCTTTTGGATGCTTTCCGGAATGAGCACACGACGACTGAACTGGCGGTGCACCGACTCGCCTAAATGTGCCAAAAATTAAGCGTCGTTTTTGACGAAGGCCCAAACTTAGTGTGAAAGGTTTTTCGGAAAAGAGTCCTTTCCCAATGGGGTCCGACTGACGGGGTTCATTCGGGGGGGTGTACGGGGGAGTACCTTTCCCCGTGGTTCGGTCGGTGGGAGAACCCCTCCCGTTTGTTCCCCCTTCTTCCCTGTTCCATTCTCTGATCACTCTGGTCTCCAAAAGGTTTATTGATCAAAGGCGTTGACATCCGAATGTTCCAAACGTACAGTATGAAGATTGAGGTCGTCCTTCCCATCACAGAGTCCCCCGCCGGGGCCATGCCTTTGGGGGCCAAAGGCAGGGCACCGACTGAGCCCCCACTGCTGGGTTTCTCGGCAATTTATCATCGCCGGAGGGGGCGGTCTCTTTCGAGGGGAAGGGCAAAACAATGTGTGGGGAAAATGGGGTGATGGCCGCTTGCGATAAGTCTGTGGGCGTTATTCTTCCTCGAGACTCTAATCCGCCGTTCTTCCCGTTCTTCTTCTTCTTCTTCCCAATTGTACATATCACATTAGGAAAGAAAATGGCGTCCTTTACTTGAACAAGTTCAGAAACAAAACTCACCCTGCTTTTGCTCACGGTGTTCACCCTCCACAACAATTTCATTGCCCTTCAGTTTGACGTTGACCTCCTCGGAACGGAAGCCGCTGACGTCCACCTGAATTTATTGAATATGCAAAATGCCATTAAAAAATGTGCCGTTTCTTCGTCCTCCCCCACCTTGTACGAGAGCTCGCCACTGTCCGACATGCTCAGCTGCGCAACGTGGTCACGGAGCTGTAACGGGTGTTAATGTGTCATGTCATCTCCAGGAAGTCCAAGTCCACCACCGCCCACCTGAGGCTGAACCCCGTCAAAGAAACGGTCAAGCTCGTGCTCCATTTGCCCCAATTTCGCAAACAAAGAATGGCCGATCGAAGTACGAAGTGCGCGGCGATAAAACGGCTAAAATGGAAGGATCGGATTGTTTGAAGATTTTAATGAATAATAAATTGCCAAAAAGCGTGACAAAAAGTTAAAATTTTTTCAAACACAAAAAGTGGCACAAAAAAACCTCTTTGCCATATTTGTCGGTCCACGCTTTGCGCACTTCTCTCGTGCTGCTACACCGGTAAACGAAGGCGGAAACAGAAAGCGCACCGACGCCGAACAGAACAGGCAATGGCACTCGGAAGCGGCCGACAAACAACCGTTCTTTTCTAGTGATATACCCAAACATGCTAATTGGCACAAGCACTGGCAGAAACCAGACAAACGGAATGTCTCTGGAACGAGCTTGTGCGAGGTCCTCCTTGAAAATGTGTGAAAAAATAAATTGAAAACGAAGAGAAATGTTGCAGTTTTGGAATGATCGGCTCTCAATTTCGCCAATGGGGCCGCTCAAAAAATCGGAAATTGATCAAAGCGAGAAAGCAAAATGGAGTAAAAGCTATTACATTACAAGAAAATTTTTTTGGAAATTGTGAACCAAATACAGGTTAAGCATCCCATTTTTTTAAAGTCCAAATCAAACGAACAATGTATTTCTCCCTGTCCTTGACATTGGGCTGCAGTCGCGGACCGCCGTCAATGGGTTTTGTCGTCAAATTGCCAAACATGGGGTAAAGAAGTTACAAAATCTCTGCTGAAATTCGATTTGTTGTTAAAATATGTATCAGAAACAAAAGAAAATTTTGTGGAGTCTCTGCGGAGAGAGACTGAGGAAGGTCAGTCGAGAAGGGGAGTCTAACAAATGGTCAAAGCGGTGAAGACGTAGCGAAACCAAAATTTGAATGAGTTGATTTTTGTACGGAATTTATTTTCAATTGTAAAAATACCGCAAAAATTAAAATGTGAAATCGANGGGATGGGGGCGGATCGGAGGAGATAATCGCTGGGGATGGCAAAAATGACCAAAAAAAAATGGGGAACAGAAAGATAAGGTGCAATTCCCAGAATTGATGGGGGGAACGTCCCACATCTAGATGTGTATAAGAGACAGGATCGGAGGAGATGATCGCTGGGGGATGGGCAAAAATGACCAAAAAAAAATGGGGAACAGAAAGATAAGGTGCAATTCCCAGAATTGATGGGGGGAACGTCCCCGGGCACATCGTCATGATTTGTGGCGGGCCGGTGGACAAAGGGTTGGACGTCCTCAGACGGACTGGATGGCAGGGAACTGTCCATCAACGGGCTGACCCCGTTGGAAACCGGGGGGAGGGGGAGGGAGGGCACAAAACGCCCTCATTGAGAGGTCATTCCGTTTTTAGAACGGAATCCGACAACGCCCTCAGGGCAAAAATGGGTCATTTGTCGTTTTTGTTTTACTGATAATTCCAAAAAGACACAACGAAATTTTTTAATGGCAGTTTTTTAGCTAAAATGCGGCCGTCCGGCGCTAACAAACCGTATGGGTTCACCGTATTTGTGCGCGACAAGACGCAGCATCAGCAAGGCGGCACTGCTTGATGCCGGAATGTAAGAAGTCGTCATGTTTGAGCAGTACACACTCTCTTACATACACACTAAAAACCGCTGTTGTCGATGAATAAATTGAATAACAAAATAAGTATTGTGTGCGGTATTGTCACGGTAGCCTTCAAAACAATGAGAGCGAGTAAAATCGACAAACGACGGTTGGAAGGAAGGGGGGGGGGGTGGAGATGAACGCGAAACAACACCAAAAAACAAAATCGTCGTTCACAAAATTATTCAACATAAATGCGGCAGTTTTGTGTAAAAGTGAAGAAATTAAAAATTTTTGTTTTCCTGAAATTATATATCAATTAAAGCCTGTCATTTTGGAAATTCCTGGACCTGGATTTTAGGAAAGGGAGTGCTTGGACCTGATTTCCTGTACAAAATCCGGGAAAAATCCAGGCCTAGTCGAAAAATGCTACATATTAAATCATCAAATTCGGCATTGGGTGGGAGTTCCTTAGTGTATTCTATCGGGCCCGTGGCAACTAAAAATTTCATGTTCAAGTCCGTCATCCCGTCAAAAACATCGGCCCACCCATGGCTCTGAATTTCTACTGTGGTTTTTAGTTCTGGAATCCACATCATTTCGTTGGTGGGGAGTGACTCATAGACAATGCTAGCCCTACGGGCCATTTCTATGGACATAACATTATGTCTCGAAAAAGCAGTAATTAAAACCTTGGGATATTCAAATTCTATGAGACACTTTCTGAGCCGATGTGGCTTAAAATTCAGAAAAATTTTTGGCATTGTTCCCCACCCTTCTTTCGCCCAAACTTCATTTTCCGATGTGTGTGCCGTTTTCCCATTCGTACGCTCAACAGGTGCTTCCATCCTAGGGGGGGGGTTACATACAAATTAGGGTCATATGACATCAGCATTAAAAATTGGTTATATTTCGGCCAAGGACTAATTCCCCCCATCCACTTTGGAATCTTAAACATTCTTGCACTACATATAATGATACTGTACTTTCTCTCCTTCGGTCGTTGAAGGTCATTGTGAAGTGACCGATTACCGACAATTTATATCGACCCTCAAATTCATTGATTGTTAGGGGGCCAATGCTTTCCCACACATATGAGAAATGCTTTTTCTCCCAAATTGCATTTCGGAGAATTTTTGTTATTGTATCTTTTTGAATGTAGTTAAAAATGTATTTAGTTGATTTTAGGGCCATCAGGTATTGATCCGAAAAGTTTAGGGGTCCGGGCCAAATGTTGATGATTCGTTCATCCCCCCGGGGTATCCCGATCAACGTCTGCCACTGTATCGGTGTGACTTCCTCCTCGCTCTCTTTCTTAGTGCTCATTGACCTTGTGGGTGGTGGGAAACTAAATAAGCTTACGTAATTCCTACATTTTATGTACACTTGAAAGCTCGTGCAGGCGTATTTAAGGTCATTAGTCGATTTATGTCCCTTATTTCTTATTTTGATCAATTTCCCCCGTGTTTACATCCCTGTTTTCCAAATTTTGTATGAACTTTTTTGCTTTTTCCTTATTTACTTTGATGATTTTGTCGGTATTCCCGAGGTTTTTAACACTTAAAACTGGGCCATTTATTTTTGTGATTCTCCACGGGCCACTCCATCGGGGTTTGAACTTATGGTACTCGTCTGTGGGCCAATGGTCGATTAGGACCATCACCAGTTCTCCAACTCTGAACTCATGTTCGCGTGCCTTTCTGCCTTGATCGGCGCTCGCCTTTTGTCTTTCCTGCGCCTTTTTCATTGCTATTTTTACGCTTTCGGTAATGCTCACAAGTTCTTTTGAGTACTGTTCAACATAATCCGAAATATCTGTTTCTCCGGTTTTTGTTGTGTCCTCCCTTTCTAATCTCAAATCAATTGGCATTATCGGGTCGCGTAAAAATAAAATGAAAAATGGTGTTTGTCCTGTGGACGCATGAATGCTTGTGTTATATGCAAATGCCACTAATTGAAGAAAATCAGCCCAATCCGTTCCTTTATTGTTTGTGTAATTGAAAAGCATGTCCGCCACGACTTTGTTCAACCTTTCCACAGCGCCATTGGCCTGTGGACGGTAGGTTGTAGTCCTACGGTGCTTAAAACAGTAGATTTTGGCCATTCCCTCAAAAATTTTCGAAACAAATTGTTTTCCATTATCCGAAATGACGTATTTTGGGGACCCAAATTTAGTCAAAAATTGGTTTACAAACGACTTCGAAACCGTATCTGCTGTTTGATTCACCATTGGTACTACAGTTAACCATTTTGAAAATGCATCCGTGATTGTCAGTATGTACTTAAAACCTTCCAAAGTTGTGGGTAATGGTCCAAGAATGTCAATGTGAACTCTTTCAATGGGACAGTCCGGTATCGGTATCGGATTTAGGGGTTCCTTAAAAAGGTCCTTTGGGTGGGTTTTTCTCTGTTGGCACCTTACACAAGCATTTATGTGTCTTTTCACGTCTCGGATTAAATTTTTCCACCAAAATCTTTTCCGCATTTTCTCAATTGTTTTGACTATTCCCAGGTGTGCTCCCAACAATTCATCTTCGTGTGATTCGCGCGTGATTCTCTCGCGCAGTAAGAATGGGATTACCATTGCTGGATGTGATTGTTTCCCAATTTGGACCCATTTGTACAAAATGTCATCGATTAACGAAAAATTCTCATGAATTTTTTCAACTTTTGAAAGAAATTTTTCGTGATCGATCTCATTTTCCGGAATTTCCTCTTTCAAACTCATTATGGTTTTTTCATATGCCTTATCCCTTTTCAATTCTTCTCGGATTTCGTCAAGAGTCACGACTTTAAGTTTTTCAGTGGGGTAGAAGAAATCTTTTGGCAACTCAAAATCCTTTTCCTCACTCAATTTTCCCTGTAAATCTGCTCTCATTTTTTCCCAATCAATATCAACTGCTGCGCAAGAATTTTGTGGTTCTGAAAAATCTCCGGGGAATCTTGAAATATAATCGCAAAATGTGTTTGATTTTCCCGATCGGTGTTCAATTTTGATGTTAAATTCTTGTAGAGCTAGTTGATATTTAGCCATTCTCCCCACTAAATCTCTCTTTTTCAACAGTGAGCATGCCACTGTATTATCAGTGCGGACAATCGAAGTTTGATTGCCTTCCAAATATGGTTTGAATTGGCCTAAGGAGTAAATGATTGCTAAAGCTTCCATTTCCGCGGTTGTGTACTTTTGCTCAGCCTGGTTCAGTTTTCGTGAAACGTAGCTGATTGGATGTTCCCCGTCTTCATTTTTTTGAAGTAGGCAACCTGCGATTGCCGTTTTGGAAGCATCCGTTTCGACAATGAATCCCCTATTAAATTTTGGAGGGGCCAGTACCGGCGCAGTTAACAATTTTCTCTTAATTTCCTCAAATGCGGCATTGTGTTGTTCTTTCCAACCTTTTTCAATTGATTCTTCAGATTTTGTTAAGTCATGTAAGGGGGCCATTATTGCGGCAAAATTCTTAATGAATCTTCGGAAATATGAGACACAACCGATGAAACTTCTCAATTGGTGTAATGTTTTCGGGGGTTCGAATCTTTGGACCGCAGCGACATTTTTGGGGTCCGGTCTTATCCCTTGCGCGCTTATCAAAAATCCCAAATATTTGATTTCACTTCGTCCAAAAGTGCATTTGTCCAATCTTAATTTTAGATTGTATTTTTCCAATGCTTTCAAAAGTTTGCCAATGTCTTCCAAATGGGTTGCCTCGTCTATACTTGCGATTATTAAATCGTCTAAATAACACAGAATTCCGTTCCCAATTTCTTTCCTTAAAAATTCCATTGATTTTTGAAAAGTGCAAGGTGCGCCGCAAAGTCCCATGGGCATTCTCAAAAATTCGTAAACCCCGCAAAATGTGGCGAACGCGGTGCGTTCAATATGGGCTTCCTCAATCCCAATTTGGAAAAACCCGCTCATAAAATCAAAACTCGAAAAAATCGATTTTCCCCCGATTTCGTCTAAAATGTCTTGTATCAATGGCAGAAAATAACAGGATTTTTTGGTGTTTTGATTTAATTGGCGGTAATCGATCGCGAATCTGTATTTCCCGTCCTTCTTCTTAACCAAAACAATTGGTGATGAAAATACCGAATTGGACTCCCGGATGATATTTTGTCTCAAAAGTTCGTGAATTTGTTTATGGACTTCCTCCCTTAGTTGGGGCGTAACACGGTACGGTCGTTGCTGAACAATTTTTGACTCGTCAATTAAATCAATTCGGTGTTTAATGGGGCCTGAGAAATGGCCTATGTTCCCTTCAGGTCCTACAAAAACATTTGACCGGTCTGAAATTATCTTTTTGAGTTCTGTTTTTGCGCTTTCTGAAAGGCAGGATTCTTCCAATTTTAAATTTGCGAGTAGATTTGGTTCTGGAGGTGGGGCCGGAAATTTTGAGGTTATGTCCAATTCAGGTGATTCTTCCGGTACCTCTGCTGAGCTTAAATTTATCTCAAAAATTGTTTCTTCCGTTATCATTGGTTCCCATTTGGCGATTAACTGGTTCCTATGAATCCATATTTTGGCATTTCCCGCATTTAAAATTCGAACATATGCATTTCCCGGGGTGCATACGGTTTTTCCCACTAAAATGCAGTCTGGAAATCGGCAATCCGTTTCCGAAATTAAAATTGGGTCAGTGTTCGAGGTGTCCAATGCTTTTGCTGGTATAAAATTTTCAGAATGTGGTTCCAGTTCCAACTTTTCCGTACTCACAACTCTGCATTTGGGTTCCATTTCAATGGTTGCTATCATTGGGATGGTATTATGGAAACCTCCCTCCGTTTGAATTAATTTGATCGATTTTCGCTTCCATTCAAAAGCTGTTTCGAATCCCTGATTGCTTAACTTTTTCATGAAATCCGTGCCTAGCAGAATGTCTGCTGGACAATGTCCGTCGTTTGATACCAAAATTGTCATTTGGACGTGTATTTTTTGAATTTGGAAATTTGTGTTAATTTTTGCCAAAAAGTTAAATGAATTTCCGTTCGCAACTTTTGCCTGGGTCAGGAAACCTAAATTAAAATCAGGGGTTCCAATTTCTTTCGCTACCGACATTTTACAGTAACTTATGGATGCCCCCGTATCCAGTAAAGCTCTGAACTTCCGGTTATTCGCCGTAATTGTGAAATATGGTTGCGTGCCTCGACATTTAGGTGATTCGGACTCAATTTGGTAGATTTTCGGAACCCATGTGTGGACAAAACTTCCGGTTTCAGACTCCGTTGGTGCTGAGGGTACTGTAATTTGATTGATTTTTTCATCTTCCAAAATGGGTGGTGGGGGTGTTGGAAATTTCGGTCTTTTATGTTTCATCAATATCGGTGGTCCGGGCGCGCGTCTTTTGGGTCGAAAAGCTCTAACCGTTTCCATTGGGACGTTTTGGGATCGCTTTTCTGATCGGATTTTCAATATGGGTTGAAGCCACGGGTAGACATAAATAAATGCGCCCACTAGCGCTATGCCACCCGCTGCGATTGCCATTGCGATGAAATAGTACATTCTGTCTCCCAAAATGAATGCGAGTGGGTCGCTGAGAAGAGTAATGACATTTTCTGTCATATTATTCGCTTTCCCCAGTGCAACGATTCCCATTTCGGCGAGAATATTTGCATTCTCGTCGAATGAAATATTCCTTTCCCTTATTATGTTGTCCCTCTTATTGATTCGGTTTGCATATCCGTGCAAAATTGAGACTGATGTCATCAATAAATTTAAGTCCGACTGAAAAATTGTCTCTGCCTTAAAAATTGCTCGGGATTTTTTGGGGTTGTACGGCAATAAATTTGGGACATTTTCAACCGGTGTGGGGCCTTCGTAAGTCTGCCAAACGTCATTTGCATCTTTAAAAACCGAAAGGGGGCGATTTTTGCACGATATTTCCTCACTAAAATGGTCTAAGTCTTGGGCTTGTGATCCACTGATCAGGTAAAAAATTTTGGTTTCATTCTTATCCGAAATTTGGACCGGCACTTTCTCGTAACATTTTCCCTCTATCTCATGGTTCCAAAAAATTTTGGTTGGGATAAACTGGTGACATTTGAAAACAGAAATTGCTTCCCCTGCAAATTTGGCAGACACATCATTTTTCCTCAGCCATAATCGTGTTCCCAATGTCGGGTTCATGGCCAAAATTGATTTTACGGTTTCAATCTGCCGGTTGTGCAAATCACAAATTTGTGCCCATAGTCTATCAAAGTTTTTCTTGATAGTTTCACGCGTGTGCGTTTCGAGGAATTGCAGCCTTGAGTTAAGGTTGTTATTCATTTGGGTGTCCCGTAAAGTTGAAGGGGTTGTAAAAGTTCCATTTTTGGGAATTTCTCTGCGCAATTTTACTCCAAAAGTGTTCGCAATGTTTTTCAGCATTTTCTTGGCCTTATCCTCGTATTTTTTCTGAGTTTCCTGTTTCTGCCATTCTTTTTCCCACATTTGTCGGGGTTCTATGATAAGAGGAAACGCTTCGGAATTTGTTATTCCGCTGATTTTCTGACTTGGGCTCGCTTTTGGGGATATTGGCTTGTTGGTCTGTGCCTTAGTGAGAACTGTCATTTGAGTGCTTTTTGGCTTAGTTAGCGTCCCTGTACTGCTTGTGACAAAGGGGATGGTTATCCGTCTCGGAGTTTGGGACGTACTGATGGTGGTCCGGGGGGTACTGAAAGTATTCCGTGGTTTACTGGTGATCCGAGAAGTACTGAATGTGGTTCGCGGAGTGGTACTGAATGTGGTTCGCGGAGTGGTACTGAATGTGGTTCGCGGAGTGGTACTGAATGTGGTTCGCGGAGTNGTACTGAATGTGGTTCGCGGAGTGGTACTGAATGTGGTTCGCGGAGTGGTACTGAATGTGGTTCGCGGAGTGGTACTGAATGTGGTTCGCGGAGTGGTACTGAATGTGGTTCGCGGAGTGGTACTGAATGTGGTTCTTGTCTCCGTTTTTGTTGTAAATACATTGTGGTCCAATTTTCTCGCTCTTTTTAGGCTAAATACATCCTTTTTTCTTCGAAATTTTTCCTCCTCGACGTCTGTCTCAAAACGTATGGGAATTCTCATTCTATCCTTTTTGTTTTTCATAACGGTTTCGAACTTAGGGATCGAAATGAAAATGTCATTCTCCATGGCATAACTATTCCAATTGAAGCATCCCCTGGTCCTAATATCATCCAAAAAATGTTTTTCCTCATCGTCCTTAAAAATGAAAGCTGCTTGCAAATTTTCGACCACAATGTATGTGTCAGAGACAATTGCCCGGTAAGATCCGGCCGACTCGTAGGGACAGTGGAATTCTTCAGGGTCATCCCATATTAGGGTGGAATTTGTCCCTTCGCACATCTTCGCCCCGAAAATACACTTTTCGAAATTTCCCAAATCGGATCTCACAATTTTTGTGTCAAAATTGACGTATACTGTGCCAATGGTCACAATAAAGTCGTACTCGAAAAAATATTCCGTACCTAAAATTCCCCACCCGATCTTCAACTGCGTTGAAGACCGAAGTGTATTCTCGTCCACTCTAATCAGTTCCTTTTCTCCCAATTTCCCAGTTTTGACCAATTTCCAGCACTCCTCCTTTGAGATGGGTTCCAATTTGTCGGGAAAAATGACCTTTGAATTGAAAATTTTGAGAAATGAGTATGTGCTAACACTTATAATCCTTTTTTGGCATTCAAATCCCTGAAAAATGACTGGTCTAGTCCGTGGGACGAAAATCTCAATCTCGTACTCTCCGAAAACGATGTCTGATGGAATTGTGCAATTGAGTTGTTCTGGTGGTGCCAGTAAGAATTTTTCCGTACGTTCGGGGCAAATTTGGTACCCTTGGGTTATTCCCATGATTGAAAGTGCCACAATCGTGATGACTGACCAAAGCGGTGGTGTCGGGGAGGGTGATTTTGTGCTTCTCCCCTCTACAACGTTTATTTTGTAACCTCCTCTGCCTCGTCTCCGAAAATTTCCCCTTCTGTTACCTATAGGAGTAAAATTAGGGTTTCCCCGTGGTTGAAAAGAAGGTCTCCAGGGTGGTCTTCCCTCATTTTGGTTATTTCCCCAATTGGGATATGGTCTAAACCGATTGTTCCCGGACCGTTGCCAATTTGCACTATTTCTCTCTCTCCAAAAGGTGTTTCTAAAATTGGAGTTTTCCTGGTTACAATTTCTTCGGAATGGTCTCTGATTAAATCGATTTGAATTTTCGGGTTGGGATTGTTGGACTTGGTTAATGTTTTCTACTTGGGCGCTACTCAATTTCTCGCGTGCTATCTCATTTTGGGCCTCCTCCTCTTCTATCGCCTCCTGAATGGCTTCATGAAGAGAACTGGGTTTGGTTTTGTGCCTTAACTGTTCCCTAATGTTCATTTTTAGTCCATTTCGGAAAAGGTCCACTGAAAGTTCTTTTCTCACTTGGGCGTTAAAACCAGCCCCGTCCGGGTAGGCCTTATCCACTAGTTGGGAAATGTTTTCGGCGAAAATTGGGACTGATTCCCCGGCTCGCTGTTTTCGAGTTGTGCACATCCGTCTAAAATGACTAACCCCGGATCCCACCGAAAATTTCTTAGCCAAAATGTCCGTTAAGGTGCCCCAATTCTCTTTCTGAGCTTGTGTTAAACCATCGTATATTATTTGGGCCTCACGCGTCAAATAGATGGGGAGGTTTCTACACATTTCTGGTTGGTGCCAATTGCATGCGGTTGCGACCTTATTGAATTCGTTAATAAACGCGCTGAAGGTCCGGTTGTCCTGGAATCCCCGGAATGGCGCAATCGCGATTTGAGGGCGCGGTCCCAGACCCTCTAATTTTATTTTAAGCTCGTCAATGCCCCTTACTAAATCATCCATTTCTCTCTCAATTCGTTCCAATTCCTTTTGCTGAGCCCTTCTGGCTGACCTGGTCTCCCTTTTGAGCTTTGCTTCCTCTGATTCTGCTCTTTGATCCGGAATTTTGTTCACTGGCGTGCCACCACTGTGAATTTTTGATTTTCTCGGGTGAAAATGCCAATTTTGGCCAAATTAAATTAACCGGTCTCGATCTCTGCTTTTTGCCGTGTGATTGGCTCGGTTCGCGTTTGATCGGTGAGAATTTGGTTTGTATGATTACTTTGGGTTCACTGTGCGTTGGGTTTGCAAACGAAAGCGATTGGGATTTGGATTTAATTACCTAATAATTAACAATTTAATCTACGTAGTTGCATTAATTTGGTGTTTGGCGATCGCGTTTAGCTTCAACAACTTAGTTAAGGTCTATAAAAAAAATTTCTGTGGCCAACACCAAATTACTAAGTCTATACGGTGGCGGACAAAAGCTGGCAGAAGGGGCCCCACTTCTGCCGTAGGGATAAGAAATGGCCGCTGGGAGTGTTGCCGTTTATTTCCTTTTACCCATTTTGGGCGTATTTATGTAGGGGTATGCCTCTCAATTTATTACCCTCCGGGGAGGGGATTGGCCGTGTCAGTTACGGTGTGGGGTGCCTTTTTGGCTAACCCCATTTTTCGGCACCGATTTGAAGTGTTTGGCAACTTTTGACAGTTAATCCCCCGAGGTTACGCAAAATTTCTGACATTCGGCCTGTCAGCCGACCACTTTTTCCCCTAATCCCAACGGACCGTGTACCGTATGTCGTTTTCTGAAACGGCATATTTTGTTTTTCAATTCTCCAAAAATACCCGCCATTTTTGGCTGGCTGTAAGCCTTCCCGTTGGCTTTGCCTTTCAGCCGATCAAACACCAGCTACCGTCTTCACACCCCTCCACAGTGTTGGGTAAATTCAAATCCAAATTATCGAGGGAGAAGGGGAGGGTGAGAGAGAGAGAAAGAGAGACATTGAAGCATTGATGACAAAGGAATGAAGGGGGGGGGG
>MEIZ01000014.1:762910-774019 GCA_001723225.1 Globodera ellingtonae | reverse complement strand
CACCAATACCAAAGACAACACTCCCACCTCCACCACCAACACCACCACCCCCACCTCCTCCACCACACCACCACCACCACCTCCTCCTCCTCCTCCTCCTCCACCAACACCTCTACCAAAGACAAAAACTACAGTAAAAGTAACTACACCAGCAAGACCAATCCCAGTACTGACACCAACAAAGACTCCGACCACAGTCAAAGTAACTCCCTCTGCAAAGACAACACCCCCAGCACAGCCTCCAATACCATCACCAACAAAAACTAAACCAAAGGATATAATATTAGTAGCACCAAAACCCACTGCTTCCGAATTAAAAAGTGGGCCAGAACCAAAATCGAGTCGGCCGGACTCTGCACAACCAAGTGTATCAGTGGAGGATCTAGTTCTTGATCCACGGACCGGCATTGCTTATCACAAAGATGCCTATAAGGCATTGCAAGAACAAGCCAAAAAGCCGCTGTCAACTTACAATCTTAGACGCATCATCGATGCTGTCAAAATTGAATATCTTGAAAATATTGCACGATTCAGGGTGATTTTCAAGGAGCGAAGCATCAGTCATRTGTCMTTCTCACCGCAGTTGGGKTATGTGCTCGGCTTTCAAGATCCTCAGAATGTGCAGGGTAATGAAATTGCGAAATATGGGTGTGATTTGCGGGGAGGATTCTCAAGTTTTGCGGTCTACTCCAAAGGACTGACCGAAAATATGATTATCGGAAATTCGCTGAGTTCTCTGCTTCGTGTTGTATCGGTCAGCGGTGCAACACCCGGAGAGTACAACGAGAAGATTTACGATTCGCCAATTTTTGCCAGGGTGCTGCCACGAGAGATCAATGAAATTGAGATRGAGCTGCGCACAATGGACAAAGGSKGACTTGTCCCATTCGCATACGGRACAACGRTGATCGTGTTGATATTTAAGAAGGTGATAAATTTTTGATCATTCACATTTTGTTTTCATTTTAAAAGTTGTCAAAATAAAAATGGTTCATATTGTTTTTGACCCAAGCATTGTGGGATATGATGAATATGTGCAAACAGGCGGTGGGTTAGCAGAAAACGAAGATTATTTCAAAGGGTCCAGCCCGTTCCAGCGAGGTTACGGTATTCAAAGAGGTGCTGGGGTGGGRGACGTTTTTCGCGGTCTTTGGCGTTTCTTRCTACCCATTCTGCGCCGTGTCGGTACAACAGTTGGAGCGGAGGCACTGAGCACTGGCCAGAGAGTGTTAGAGAGAGTCGGAAACGAGGGAGTCCCATTAAAGGAAGCATTTGTCACCGAGGGCAAGAGAGGAATTGATACAGTATTGGAGAAGGGCGGCTTACCCAAACAGTTTGGAAAGGGTATAAAAAGAAGGAGAAAATTACACAGTCATCAAACAATAATTGGAAGGGTGATTAAAAAGCCTATAAAGAAACGTGTTCGATCAGACGCCTTTGGACTTTATTGAAAACTATGGCTTTCCATAAAATTGACACTGATAGTGTAAATTCTATAACCAATGCCCTCGACTTGTTTCGAATTCCGCCAACGAACGTGAGCGTATCATCGTCAAAAGTTTTTGAACTATTGCCCAGTAATCCGCTGACGGATACCCACTACCACTTCAAGCTTCACTCCAGCCAAAATTTTATTGATTTGTCCAAATGCTATTTGCTTACAGAGTTTCGCATCCGCAAAGAAGACGTAAGTGGTCAGCTGATCAATCTCGAAGCTGGCGATCAGGCCGTTTGTCCAATTCAAATGATTGGACAAACCTTCATCCGTAACATTCGCATGAGTATCAATGGGCGTGAAATTTTCAATACAAACTCTTTGATGGCCTACAAGACTTATTTTTCCCATGAGCTCTCCTACTCTACAACGGCAAAGGATTCCCATCTACAAGCCGCTGGTTACTATAGGGACCCTGGAGCAACACTTGAGGACGGGCCAGGGTGTGTTGCCCGCCGGAATCTGTTTGCGGGCAGCAAAACCGCACAATTTATAGCGAAAATTGATGCAGATTTATTCAACCAGCCCCTCTACCTAATAAACTTTTGTGAATTGGATGTTGAAATTATACCCAACGACAATGACTTTGTGCTTATTGGGCTCAATGCACCAGTGCGCTATCGCTTTGAATTAACAGGACTTAAAATGTATGTAAAGAAGGTGTCGTTGATGGATGGGTTGGCTTTGGACATTGCGCGAAAACTTGAACTGAAACCGGCGAGATATGCAGTGAGGAAGACAATGATGAAATCAATGTTCATCAGCCAGGGCAGATATGAGTTTACCTCAAATATTTTTATGGATCAAATCCCACGCCGTATTATATTGGGGTTGGTTGCCAATGACGACTACGTCGGCACATCGGCACGCAGTCCCTTCAACTTTCAGCCGTTTAATGTGCGCGAAATTTCTATTATTGCCAATGGGCGYTCTTACCCCCAGGCTCCTTACGACCTGGARTACCCCAACAAAAAATACGTACGTGCGTTCAATGACATGAACGAAGCGGTTGGCTTTACCAACACAACGGAAAGCAACGGCATAACTTTTGAGCAGTATGGAAAAACGCATTGCATTTACGTGTTCAATATGACCAGTAGCGGGGACGARCAGGCKGGGCTTTTTGATTTGATCAAAAACGGGACGACAGCAGTGTGCATAAAATTCAGCCAAGCTGTACCATTTGGAGGAATTATGATGGTGGTGATGGGGGAATGTGATGCGCTTGTGATGCTGGACAAAAACCGATCTATCAGTACAGATACCACTATTTAAACCTTGCGTTTTACACATTTCATTTCATTTCAATAAAAATGAGTTTTAAAAATCTTGCAATTATTCTTTTCTTCCTTCGAATTTCTCTCCCTGTCATTGGCGAAGAAGATGATGATGAGGGACTCCCACGTATCAGGAATATTTGAGAAGAGCGGCTTTACGCCGCGTGTCCAACACAAAGCATATCCAACTGCCATCGCCTTCAACTACTACTTTGCCTTCAACAATTCCTTTCAACCGGACGGTGCGATATAACGGAATAATTCGGATCGTGATGCGCGGATGTGACGCTGTTGTGATGTTAGACAAAGACCGATCAATCAACCGCATCACTACTATTTAAACTCTTTTTTTTTTACAGTTTTCATTTTCATTGTCGAATAAAAATGTATTTTAAAAAAGTTGCACTTGTATTACTCTTCCATCAATTTTCTCTCCCCGTCTATGGCGAAGAAGAATTACCACCGTATCAGGAATATTTGAGAAGAATTGAACAACGTCGATTGTCCAATTCTATCCTCCCGACCACAACCACCCCTTCAACAATTCCAAAGCTTGAAAATCTTGTCGTCGATGAGCCGGTAGCTGCTCTTGTCCCACCACTAATACAGTTGTGTAAGGACACAACAGGCGAAAACAATTTTTTACAGCAAACAATTTGCTGGGCTTTATTTGCCCTATATTTGATGATTATTGTCAGTTTGATTGTTCAACAACTTTGTTCACTTTTTTGGCTAAAGAATGGACAGCATTCAAATTTCGACAATTTTGAAACAAAATCGGCGAACCGCGCAAGTCTTTCGGGGCTGCTTCGCCAGTGACCAACTGCCTTCGCCTTTTGCCCTACAGTATCCCGCCGCCCTCATTGTGAATAGAGACGCCCACCACAAGGAGGGCTCCCATTGGTGCGCCATTTACGCGAGAGGACTGGCTGCGTCAGTGTTTTACTACGATAGCCTCGCTCAGCCCATACCAGCTGTCATTACGTCATCCTTCCTCAGCAAATTTGAGGCGGGCACAAGAAGGAACATCCGTCCATATCAATCACCGTGGGCTGCGACTTGCGCTGCCCACTGCATTGTCTTTATCCATCACATGTCATCCCATGGGAATTCGCTCGATGATTTTCTCCACATTCTCGATACTTGCACGAGCCCCGATATGTATTCATTAATTATTTTGAATAAAATGATGAACGTTTGAAATTTTTCTGAAGGTTTTGGGCAGTCTTTGCACAAGGCAAAGGCATTGATAAATGACTCTGCCGAATAAAACGCAGTCGTAGAGACCGAAAGCTCATTTCTTGCACAATTTCATTTGTGCATCTTTCCTTGAAGAGATTGCACTGTCCAGTGCAAAAAGGCTCAGCTTAGGCTTAAGCTCAAGCTTAGGTTTAGGCTTAAGCTCAGATTGTCACTCTCTGCTTAGGCTTAAGCTCAAGCTTAGGCTCAGACTTAGATTACAATAAATACACATCTGTCGTTGACAGACGCTGTTATATCAACAGGGCGGAGCTTAATGTCCAAACCCATTTGGGCTTGGAATTCATTCATTCGATATTGTTGTAATTTTTGCTGTTAACCAGGGCGGTTGCTCAATTTATTGAGCACCGTTTATCCTGTCAGCAATCTTTTAGCTCTTCAAGGTTGTTCACAATTCAAGACTAATTTTCCGAGCCGTTTAGGTGCCCTGTCGTCTTGTGCTGCATGGAAAGGCAGTGCGCTGCTCGTCAGGCCAAGCTGGGTTTATTTTTATCAAACTTGACGACGATCAGCCGTCGATAGCTGATGACGAACAGCCGTCTGTAGCTGTCTCTTACCATATCTTTGCATCCCACCATTTTCTTCAATCATTTTAAAAATTTTCCATTTTTTAAAAACTCTCTCTCTCTCAATAGATTTGAAAAATGCAACCCTCCAAACGCTTCTCCCGATTTTCCATAAATGATATTATCTCCAAAAAGCCGCGCCGCGGCTTTATCGTCAACCAAGTTCTCGGCGTAGTTCAAAGCGGCGATGGGCCGTCAACATCATCATCAACAACAAGAAAAGAGGCCAAAGACTACGTCAAGAAACTGGATTGCAGCCTTGAGCACGTGGCGAAATTCCATTATGTGAAGGTCCGATCGGCGTTCAGCATACAGGAGGTGCCCGCCGATCCCGAAGGCATGCTAGCAGGCATCTTCCAGTACTGTATAGACGAGGCGAAGAAAGACAGCAGTGACCGAGGTGTGAACCCGACTCACCTCGGGTGCATGATCAGCAGCCCGCTGCTGACCGGCGGCGACATTCCAGTGCCGGTTCGCCAGCTCACCGACAACACTATCGACACTATTCTGAACCAATTCAACAAAGTTGCTCAGAGTAAGCAGCAGAAGAACGTGACGCTGTGGGGAGAGCCGTTCACCGTCGTCATAACAACGGTGGACCGCACTGGACTACCATCAAAACGCCGTGTCAGAGGGGGTGCGCGAAGAAAGCTGGCACAAGTGCACCACAAAGTGCACGACCAGTGCCTGATCAAGGTTTTTATCCCAAATAGTCAAATGATCAACAAATAGAAAAAAAAGTTTAAGATTCACAACGACAACGACAGTTTTTGTCTCTTCTACGCGCTACAAGCAACAATGTTGGACAAAACTTGTGGATGGCCGCGTACAAAGTTTTTCGAATACTTGCACAGCCAACACGGACAACAAGGCCGATTACGACACGACACATTGAAGTTGATGAAGCAAGTGCGTGCCCCGCGAAATTTGAACGCATACGACGCGGACACCTATGTGCCTCGAGTCGTTGATCATTGGAACAACACACAGCAAAAACACCGCTTTGCGGTGTTCATCTTCGGCTCTACTGGTCAGTATAAGCCAATCTACAAATACGTGGACAACAGCTACGACACGCCGCTGTTGCTCTACTTCAACAACGACCATTTCGATGGAGTGCAAAAGCAGGGCGGTCTCTTTGGGCGAAAATACTGCTTGGAYTGCGAAGTGCCMTACCMCAGAGCYTCWKAYCARAACAAATGCTGTAAGGCCCGCTGRWTGCTCTGTGGACGTGCCGGCCCATCCTTCCCCTGTCCACCGGAAGCAGATTTCTTCAAGCACTGTGCAGGATGCAAAAAGAACTTCAAAGACAACAAATGCTATCTGCACCATCTCAGCTCAAACTTTTGCCGGAGGTCTAAAAAGTGCAAGGATTGCGGAGTTATTTGGGACGTCCCAAATAACACTCAAAAGGGACGACAGGTAAATTTACACGAAATTATTTCACAAATAAAAAAATTTTAGGGGCATAAGTGCGGCGAGAGATTTTGTGCGTTGTGCAATAACTACCACAACACCGAGCGCGGCTGCTTTATCCAGCCACTCGTGCCAAAGGAAAACGATCCCTTCCGCATTGTTGCCTTCGATCTGGAAACAATGCAGCACCTGCCAGTCGATGCTGCGCATCCGAACAATCGAAGTCATGAGCCGAACTTTGTGTCGGCAAGGATTGCATGCCCCGAATGCATTGACAACGGSAYKTGGKGSAYTGYYACAACGGGYTGCAAAGTGTGTGGGCAGCATAGGACAGTCGCCTTCTGCCAACGACCTTTCGTTGACACGAAAGTGGACAAACAAGTGGTGGCCGACAACCCTTTGGAAGCTTTTGTGGATTGGCTTGTCAACGACCTGCCAATCAAATACGACTCCTACGTTTTTTCCCACTTTGGCGGACGCTTTGACATGGTCATCACGTTCCGCGAACTGTTCAAGATCGGGTTTAACCCCGACATGCTCCGCAAGGTATTTTGGTGTCTGTGCAATTTTTCACAAAGTTTGAAAAATTAAGGGGAATAAAATGTACGAGATGCGAGTGCGCAAGCAGAAGGGCCGCAACCCCAACATTGTCTTCAGGGACTCCTTCAACCTGATGCCTTCGGCATTGGCGGCGCTGGTTCCCCAATTTGGGCTTGACGTTGCCGACAAGCCCTTCTTCCCCCATCTTTCCAATTGTCCACAAAACTACGGACAACGGATTTTTCCCACTCCCGACGACTACCTCGCCAACGGAATGATGCCAGAAAAGCGGCGGCAGTTCGACCAGTGGTACGAACTGCACCGACAAGAGCCCTTTTATCTCGACGAAGCTTTGGCATCGTAAGTTTTTACAATTTAAATAAAATTTAATTTTTTTTTGTTGTACAGATACTGTACAAATGATGTCGACATTCTAATGGAGGCGTTGATCGCCTTTCGCCGGGAGTTCTTCGAGGTTTCCCGGCGAAACGACTACATCGACGGGATCGATGAGCGGCAGAACCACGACGGAATCGATGCTCTTCGCGAGACGATGACCATCGCTGGCGCCTGCATGCGCCACTTCAGAACAAACCACCTTCCGAGCGAACATCTTGCGATCGTACCAGAAAGGGGGTACGACAATGCGCAGAACCAGAGTTTGCTGGCTCTGCGCTTCTTCTACTGGTATGCGGAAGAGAATGGAGTGCAAGTCCAAACGGCCCACTCGCCTGGCGGCGAGAAGCGTGTGGCCCAATACAGCCTCGATGGCTGGATTGAGGCGGAGCAGAGAGCCATTGAAGTCCACGGTAACTTTTTCTTTTTTGGTAAAGACAAACCAAAAACAAATTTTAGGCTGTGTTTGGCACGGTTGCGCCAAATGTTATCCGGACGACAACCAAGTACTGCCAAACGGGAAGACTGCCGGTGCAGTGCGCGAGCGGGACTCAAAGAGACTTGAGTTTCTTCGAACTCAAGTCTCAAGGGTGGACGTCTTCTGGGAATGTGAAATCCAGCGAATGCTGGATGGAAGCCGAGAAATGAAGAAGAAGTTCGCGGACTATGTGGATGATGGGCCGCTGGAGATTCGCGCAGCGTTCACAGGCGGCCGCACAGGACCAGCAAAACTGTTCCACAAGGCGGCAGAGGGCGAGAAGATCTCGTATTACGACTTCACGTCCCTCTACCCCTACATCAAGTAAGTTGTGTTGTTTTTAAAAATTTAATAAATTTTTAATTTCGTCACTCGCTTTTTATTGTAATAATAAAATTCAGTTTTACAACATGTTATCCAATCGGCCATCCCACTGTCCACGTGCTCAACGAGAACGTGGAATGGACAACATCTGCACACAACCCATATCCTTTGGCTCTGCTGAAAGTATGGGTTGTGCCGCCCCGCCGCTGCGACGTCCCCGTGCTTCCGGTGAAAGTGGACGAGCGGCTGTGCTTCCCTTTGTGCATTAAATGCGCAAAGGAATACCCAACAGGCGGAGTGGACAACAACTACCACTGCGCACATAGTGACAATCAGAGGGGCTGGGTCAGTACCTGCACTTCATTGGAGCTGAACGCGGCACTTGATGAAGGCTACCGCGTCACCAAAGTGTTCCGCGTGCTGGCATACGACGAGTCCGACAACAAACTCTTCCGCCCATACATTGCGGAGTTTATGACAAAGAAGATTGAGGCAAGCGGCTTTGATGCTGCCATCAAAGGAAACGCCGAGCTGGAGGCCAAATTTGTGCGGGAGTGTGAGGAACAGTTCGGCATCACCATTGACCCAGCCAAGATGGTGCCGAACAAGGGAAAGCGGTCCCTTGCAAAGTTGTGCCTCAACAACTTATGTAAGCTTTTTGTTTGGATTGTCACAAAATTTCAATTGTGTAAATTTTTTAAGGGGGGCGATTTTCTCTGCGCAACTTTGGCTTGTCGCAGACGTTGATTGCTGATGACCCGTCAGTTCTTGCGGAGTACTTGGACAACAAGTCGATCGACGTCACTATTGAAAAAAAAATTTTTAGTACGGCCTGAAACTGAAGCGGAAGGACGCGGACGCCGACAATGAGTACATCCTCAAGGTCCGCGGCATCACACTCAACAACGACGTGATGCAGAATCAGGCCTGAGGTACAACACCTTCAAGGAGGCCGTACTACGATATGCGGCCACCGGAGAAGTTGAGAGAATTCAAGTGATGTACCCCAATTTCCTCCGCCCTTCCATTAAAGATGCACGTGTGACATCTGCCCCCCTCCAGAAATGTTATAAACCCTATGTGGGGAAAGGGGTTGTCAGCTCCGACTTTAATGTTTTGAATTTTGGCCACACTTTGTAAAATTTTCACTTTTGTCATAAATGGAAGATGAAATTTGAAAATAATTAAGAATTGGAAGATGACATTTAAAAATAATTAAGCGTCAGAAGATGTCGTTTTTAGGTAGAAAAATGCATAATTAGCGAAGAGAAGATGACTTTTCAAAATAATTAAGGTTCAGAAGATGAAATTTTGAAATAATTAACAGTAGGAAATGTAATTTGAAAATAATTAAGCGACAGAAGATGTCGTTTTTAGGTAGAAAAACGCATAATTAAGCGATAGAAGATGAAATTTGAAAATAATTAGTGATTTTGAGTAAATTTGGGTCAATTTAAGCCAAAACATGTGTGTGCGCGTGTTTTTGGGGTGCGCGTGTGTGTTTGGGGTGTGCGCGTGTGCGCACTACCAACAAGTGTATGTCGGTTGACTACACTCATCACGTCCAGTGTTCTCCTCATCTTCTTCGTCGATTCGGAAACGAAGTGCAGAATCGGTTGTTGATCTTGAGCTTGCCCGTTGTTGCTTGGTATCAATCTCTTTGAACATTCGCCCTATCCAATTTGTTGAAGTTTCGTCTTCAACAAGCTCAAGCAACTCCATCGGGTAGAAACGGTCCTCCCCTCCGCTTGGAAAGCGCTCGATTATGCACGGCACATAAGGCAGATGAATTCTTATTCTATGCCGGGCATAGAAGTGTGCCGCAATGTTGACATTGTACGGCCTACACAGTCTCCCATATGCGGGTGTAAAGGCGGCTCCCTTTAGTCGTTATGCCGCCGACAAAGAAAGTTTGTTCATGCCGTTTCGGTCCTTGTATGTAGTCCGGACTTTTCGTCCGGTCACAGAGTTGAGTGCGAGAACACGATCCTCCGGATGATTCAGGCGGTCGCGCAGCGATTTAGTTTGACAGCTGAGAAGTTGCGCACAAAACTCACTGACAAGCACCATTTTGACAAATTCTGATGAAATTTAAATAATGATTTTGAATTTCCGTAGGATATTCAATGCTTTCAGCAAAAATGTTAAGCTCCGCCCATTTTAAACCTTGACTACACCTCCGCTCAAAATCACAAATCAGTTGTGATTTTTCTCTCCTACCTTTAACAAAAATTGCAGCAAAAATGTCCTTCCCCAAATTGTCCACCACCACCCTGAGATTTCATCTCTGCCCACTACAGTAACCTCCTCTCCTCCCGCCAAATTCGCTGAACAAAGTGGCTGAGCAAGAATAAGCGCCCAGCTTCCGATGAAAAAGACGAGAAGAAGAAGAAGCCTATCAAACCAACTGAACAAAAGGAAGTGCCGCCAACTACAAAGAAGACAAAGATGGAAGACAGTGCGGTGAAACCGCAAGAGTCGGAGTCCTCCGGTGGAAAAGAAGCGTAAAGTGGAGGACAGGGAGATTTGGAAGCTCATGAAAGGGAAATATCTATTGAGCTTCTATCTTTGCCCCGGTAATTTTAAAATTTTTATTAAAAATTTGAAAAGCTCAATTTTCAGATGACTGGAAAAAGTTGTACACCGAGAGAACAAAGTTGTACGCCAGGAGAATGGGCATTTTGCTGCGCGGTTCGAACTTTGTGCGGACTGCGCCTGGGCAAATGTTAGAGCAACTGACATTTGGCCCCTCCGAAGAAGAAGACGAATGAATATGTGATCAAGTTTGACTTGCACAAATTCATTTGTATTTTGTCTTTTTGTTTTAAATAAATTTGGACGACCCCCAAATAAAATCATGAAGATAATTAATTATAAGTAGTGCCTTCCTAATGGTAATCAATCAACTGACAACCGAATTTGAACGGGCGTGCCGCGACAGACGGCATTATGAGGGCATTTGATACGAGGTGAAAGGGCGGATATCCTCCCTCCTTTCATTATTGTTATTGTGCTATATATTAACTCAGTGTTTTTAGGAAATAATTAAAATGCCCCAACGTAAATGCGCTCCCATCAAATGGGGAATCTCAAGTAATTTTGATATAAATTAGTTTATTTCTATTAAATAAATTTAGCTGACGCTTGTAAGGAATGCCATCTCTCCGGATGCCGGATGTGTAAAATGCTACGCATGCATAACCGGCGAAGTGGCAAAAGCCACGGAAGGACCCACCTGTTTTTTGGACCAAAGACCCAAAAACAGGCGGGGTTGGTGTCAACACCAGAATCACGTGAGAGTGGCTTAAGTTGAGCCAAATTTTTAATAAAATGTAAAATTTAAGGAGCAAGTGAGAT
>MEIZ01000014.1:730196-745662 GCA_001723225.1 Globodera ellingtonae | reverse complement strand
AAAAAAACAGTGGAGAATGTGTTGTTTATTGTTTTGTAAATTCAGCACACCAAAAACGATTAGTCACACGGGCCAGAAAGGCTGCTGACAAAAGAAAATGTACAGAAAAAGGTCATTTATAATCGAAAATAAATGGTTTGATCAGACTGAAGAAGTGATCTCTGAATGGTCTGGGAAAGGCTCGAATTTGATTAGGTGGTTTGGAAATTTCACGGAGATGCTTTTACGATCAAAATTTGAAGACAATTCTTCGAAATTTTGAAAACTTCAAGTCAAATTTCTGATCATTGATTAGCAGGTGCTTTTCCGATCATTATTAAGACAAAATCTTCGCATTTCGAAAACTTTTAGACAAATTCGGTCAAATTTCTTATCACTGATCAGCAGATGCTTTTCAGAACACTGTCAGCAGAAGCAATCGCCCGTTCCTGGACGTGTACCTTCGGGTTGAACCGGTAATCATTTACCTAATTTTGCGGTGTTGAACATCGGCCTACCGTCCCCAAAGGTGGACGATTTTTGTGGTGCTCTTCGCTGCAACATCAGCTACGCAATTCTGCTCACCAACATGCAGAACAAGTTCGACCTGCACTCCCTGATGCTTCAGGGTCTGTTTGTTGTTGTCTCCCCGGGATGGCATCGGCACTGTACATAACTTATAGTGCTGCACGAGACCCAAAATTTCCCGATACTCGATACCGAGACCGAAACTTGACCCCGAAGCTCGAGACCGAGACATTTGATTGTTTTTTTCTTGCAGTTTTCCTGACTTTGTTAAGATGGCCACATGCCGAGGCGCTCCCATGGCAATGGCGGCCAATCTGCCGGCGTTTTCTTCGAGGACAACACGGTGGTCAGGCTCAGCGACGAGTTGCGCAGCAAACGAGAAAAGATTTACCTTGGCCTGATGTTCTTCGATTTGCCGGACGACATTCAGGGTAGGTCGTCCGTCTCGAGCATCTCGGTTTATTAATTCATGTTGTCTTTTTTGTCTTCAATTTAATGATTTCCCCATTCCATTGTGCAGATTATTTGGTGGTCGAAGTGACCAATGTGATCAGGACGGGCCGACGGGTGAAGACCGAGTTCAGCACGGACACCGTTCGAATTGGTGTACAGGTAGGAAAAGAGGTGGTTCAGTTTTGTGCGGGTGGTACTGAAGTGTTGATCTTTTTTTTATTTTTGAAACCCATCCATTTCCTTTGCAACAACAACAGCAGCAAGTTCAGGTCTACCGTCGTAACGAAGCTGCAGTTGACCATTCAGCGGCTATCAATGAACATCAACAACGACATATTGCCGTTGCTGATGAGGAACAACAACAACAACAGCAGCATAGCTCGGCACAATTGTCACCGACGGCACTTTCAATCAACAGCAACAGCAGCAGCAGCGACATGAACAACGACAGAAACACTCAGCAACAACAACAACAACAGCTGGTTGAGAAAATGCACAGCCGACCACCCGGTGATGGAATGGCGGCAGCTGCAACGTGTTCAACGCGTTCGGATGAAAAAAGTTGTGCATGCTGTAAACATGTGATTGTACGGAAGATCCATCTGGACGATGAAGGTGAGAGTACTTCTTCAACTTGGGGTTGTTGTCAGTTTTTGAAAATTTTCTGTCAAAGGAACCCCATTACTTAAGCACATGCAAAATGTGGACCGATCAATACCATAAAATTGATCAGAACCCATGTCAAAATGTGGGTGTTGGGATTTTTCCACTTTTTGATCACCGATTAGTGAAAATTTTTGCTAAAAAAAATTCGTTAAAACTTCAAATATTAACATTTTTGTTATGCTTTGCAGTGTGTGTGAATGTGACGTACATTCCCACCAAAATTGGTGTCCGAGTGGCGGTGTTGGTGGATGGCCACGTGTACTACTCCAAGGATTTGGCATGTCCGTGAATTTTAAATAAAAAATTGATTTTTTTTTGAAAATTCCAAAAAAATTTCAGTGCTAAACCCGGAGTCCGCCTGCTTTGAGGTGCCCGAATTGCGCGAATACGCCAGCATTTGCATCCAACTGTACAATGTCGGTGGGGGAAAATGTTGCCATTTTCGGGTTAGGGTTGACGAAAAAAAAAGAAAAAAAAATGTTAAATATCGAAAATGATTTTTGAATCAAATTTTGTTGGGACAAAAGCCGACAGCGTTACCGAAATTTGAAGAAAAAAAACAAAATTCTATTGTAAAATAATTTCAGATGGAACTCAAAGACAACGAATTGACCGGATGCACAAAGGTGAGTGATTTATGAGTAATAATTTAATAATTTTTTAGTATTTTAATAGCAATTTAAGAGTAATAATTTAATAATTTTTTAGTAATTTAATTGTAATAATTATTTAAAGTAAAAATGCTTCAGATGGAGGCCATTCTGTTGCATTTGAGGGTCGCCCAGTACAAAATTGGCTGCTTCAAAATTTACATTTGAATTTTGTGATCTGATTGATTTATGAGATATGCTGCGCTTTTGTCGTTTTTTAAAGAATTTTATAAATCATAGAAGGAATTAAACTAGAAAAGTACCCAATCTTCTATTGCTTTTATGCAAGAGGCTTAATTATGTTTATGACATTTCTGAATTCTTTTGGACATTTTGTGCGATCGGCTTAGGGTTCGTTAGGCTTAGGCTTAGGCCTAGCTAGCCTGATTTGTGAGCTTAAAACCTTGTTTTTCTTTTGTTTCAATTTCGAAAACCGAAATAAAAAAATTCCGATTTTGAAAAAAATTTTCTTTCGACACAACCCCCTGATATCATTGCCTTGGGGCCCAAACGACCTGCTCCATCGCCTATGGCTGTCTTTGTACAAATACGTTAACCCCCGCGTCATCATTTAACTAATAATTATTTTTCTGAAATGTACATATTTTTTAATTACAAATCGAATTTCACCAGAGATTTTGTATTCTTCTTTACCCCATGTTTGGCAATTTGACGACGAAACCCATTGATGGCGGTCCGCGACTGCAGCCCAATGTCAAGGACAGGGAGAAATACATTGTTAGTTCGTTCGTTTTGGACTTTAAAAAAATGGGATGCTTAACTTGTTTTTGGTTCAAAAATTTTACAAAATTTTTTTGTGTAATGTGATAGCTTTTGCTCCATTTTGCTTTCTCGGGTTTGATCAATCTTCCGCTTTTGGGCGGTCCCATCGGCGAAATTGAGAGCCAATCATTCCAAAACTGCAACATTTCTCTTCGTTTTCAATTTATTTTTTCACACATTTTCAAGGAGGACCTCGCACAAGCTTGTTCCGTTGACCTTGCCATGTTACTGCTAATTGTTCTGCCACTTGGCGTGAATACGGTCATTGATAGAAAACTACGGGTGTCTGTTGGCCGCTTCCGAGTGCCAGTGCCCGTTCTGTTCGGCGTCGGCGTGCTTCCCGTTTCCGCCGCCTTCATTTACCAGATTAGCAGCACGAGAGAAGTGCACAAAGCGTGGACCGACAAATATGGCAAAGAGGTTTTTTGTGCCACTTTTTTTTTGTTGTTTTGCTTTTGGTATTTTTAAATTTCTCTTTTAAATTACGCATTCCGCAATTAAAATTGCTTTCACACGTTCGTTCCCTGTTCCCTTTGCTCAAAAAAATTTTGCCCTGTTTTTGGCGTAAATGTCTTCTCTGCTTCCATTCGAGCCGTTCTGTCGCCGTGCATTGTGGCCCTCGATTGGACACTTGTTTGCGCCATTAAAGCAAATGGACCGCCGCGAGCTTGACCGTTTCTTTGACGGGGTTCAGCCTCAGGTGGGCGGGGGCGGACTTGGACTTCTTGGAGATGAACATATGAACATCCGTTACAGCTCCGTGACCACGTTGCGCTGCTGAGCATGTCGGACAGTGGCGAGCTCTCGTACAAGGTGGGGGAGAAACGAAAAAACACGGCACATTCTTTTAATGGCATTTTTGCATGTCCAAAAAATTCAGGTGGATGTCAGCGGCTTCCGTCCCGAAGAGATCAAGGTCGAACTGAAGGACAATGAAATTGTTGTGGAGGGTGAACACCGCGAGCAGAACCAGGGTCAGTTTTTGTTGAGAGATTACGTCGTTCACAAATTCGAAATTGTTTTTAATCAGAAACAACGCCCATGGCACTTTTCAGGCGAGTCGGTGCACCGCCAGTTCAGTCGTCGTGTGCTCATTCCGGAAAGCATCCAAAAGGAGAGCATCAAGTGCGAGCTGGACGGGGGCCGCTTGTGCATCACCGGCATGAAGACCACGGGCAATGGGAAGCGCTCCATTCCCATTGAGGTGAAGAAAGCGATTGAGCAAAAGCGGGAGTAGCTCTCCCGAGGATTTCCATTTGAAAGCCAACTTATTTTTGAGTCTCGTTGACACATTTATTTGACTTCGATCATCACTTTTCTGTATAATATATTTTCTGAATAAACAATTCATTTCTTCGCACTTTGTGAACACGCGTTTTGTGCAACTTCCCTGCGGGGGGGGGGGAGTGTAACAACTGCGAAACCGCAACACCAATCTGGGCAAATACTCAACCTATTTAAAAGAATCTCTTCAAATTTCGTTTACAATTTTATTTCGGATATCCGCTCATATTTATAGTAATTAACAATGCCGAATAAATTCGACTCAAAATTCTCTCCCAAACACCTGGGAGAACCAGTCCCTACCGGACAAAGCGTTCTGAGTTACACCCAAAAAAGTTTGCGGGTTGGGATGGAGTGAGTACCTCTCTTTAATGCCTTTGTTCATTTACTGCAATATTTATTTTATTTAAAACAAAAAAAAAAACAGCTAAAATCAAAGAATTTTTTGACTAAATTGTCCTTCTGGCAGAATCATCGCTTGTCGAAGTGCCGGGAAATGTGGGCACATCCGAAAATTCGCCGAGCGAAGGCGATCCCCATCCCGGGCTTTGGCCTTCCGATTGGAAAAATTCGGATTTTGTTGTCCGCGCCCGGCCATCAAATTCCATTTGTTGTCCGCTGTCGCCGTGATGACTTTGCTGCTAAAAAAAAGAATTTGGAGTTTTTAAAGCTTAAAATAAATCGGTTTCCGAGGAGAAATGATTAAAAAATTCAGGGAGTCAGGCGAAAAATGAATCGTGTTAGAGACCGTTTTGATGTCTGGACCGACTTCTATGCTTTCGAAAAGTCCTAAAAATCAGTGGTTTTCACTTTTTGGAACATTTTTTAGGGTGAAGAAACAGGGTCAGGCAACCTGTAGCCGAACTAAGTCATAATAAGCTCTTTAAAGAAACATATTTATTAAAATATTCCAAAAAAGCAGTCACAAAAACCTGTTTGCGGTGTTCGTTGGCCAATGCTTGGCGCACTCTTTGCGCACAGCTCGTCTGGAAAAGGACGGCGGAAATGGCAAGTGTGCCGGCGCCAAACAGAAGGTAGAATGGCACTCGGAAACGGCCGATTTTCAATTTTTTGTTTAGAAAATAGGAGCCGCCGATAAGGAACAGCATAATTGGTGAGCCGGCCGCAATGTCTTGTGAACGACAGCGTGCGAGTTCTTTCTAAAAAAAATGTGAAATAAACACAAATTTTAATTCGCAGAAAAATTAGCAGACTGTGTAAAGAGCTAGGACAAGCATAAGACATAAATTTTGTGTTTGAAATAATCATGGCTTAACTCATGGCGTAACGGAGATGACTTTTTTTTAAAAATTCGTTCCAAATTTGAAATTTCTATCGAGAAGTGCTTAAGAAGAAATCTTTCTCCATTTTTTTAAATGAAATTTGGTGAAATGCGCAAATTCTATTTTATCGCCGTAGAAAAGAGGTATGTTCAACTTTTTATATAAAAACAAGTCTAAAACAAACAATGTAGTGGTCCCTGTCGCTGGGCGGCAGTCGCGCAAAAATGCTGTCGATTTGTTCCATCGTCAAATCTTTTGACGATGTTTGAACACTGCTGCTAGCAGCAAATGAAGGATTTGTGGGCAAAGAATCCATTTTCATTCAATAGTAAATGAGAATAATTAATCTGAAAGCAAATCAAATAAGTGATCGGAGTTAGGTAAACACTTTGATATATCGAGAAAACGCGTCTCAACATTCAATTGCAGCTTGAAATTGTCCCGGGATTTTTCAGCTCAATCAGGCCCGGGCTGGGCCCGATAAACTGGGGCTCGTGCTCAGCACAATTCGCGGTTTCAACGCACCTCGAAAAATACAGAATAAATCTCCATTTTGACCAATTCGAACTGAACTTCGAAAATGCGTTGAGTTAAACAAAATCCTGGAATCGGAAATTTTTTGTAGGAGTAGATTTGTGATTGGGACCAGAAGCTAAGGGGAAAACAGAAAAACGGAGAGAGTTTTTAAAGAAAACAAAAAAAAACAAGATTTGATTCTAAAAAATTTTTTTGTCCAAGATTCATAAACAAAACGCCAAAATTGGACAAACAAAACGCCAAAATTTGCACAAACAAAACGCCACAATTGCACTATTTCAAATTACGTTCCAAGTTCAAATCCTCTGCAGCGACAAAAAATTTCCAAATCTACTAATGTGGTCAACTAAATATATTTGTGGAATGAGAAAAAGAGTAAAGTTTGGGGGCAGCACCGATTCCAAAAGGCAAATTGAAGGACGGAAAGACAAAATTTTGATGGCTGACCTCGATGAATATGTGTGTGTTGTTATATTCATTCGGAACCTCGAAAATTTGGGGAAAAAAATTAACCTACAAAAAAATGGATGGTGACAGCCGAACACAATGTGAATGTTCCACCAATACACACACATCGCTGACAAATGCGGTAGAAAAGAAGTTTCTTCGTTTATCTCAACATTTGAACATAGAAGCAAAACAAAGGATTGATGGATATATAACATCCTCCCCGTTCGATCGGGATAATAAAGTTGGAATATGTAGTTCTCTGCCTGAACCCCGGGGGCCCAACATTTTTTGCTCGTAAAAGATTTGGAATCTCCCCACATTCCCAGATAATTGTCAAGATGGACAGAGGCGAAAACCTGAAGATTTTTTTAATGAAAAACATCTTTAAAAAACAAAATTCCCGCACACCATAAAAGCTTACTTGGATATGGTCTGATCAAGCGCTCCCCGTGAGTCAGTTCAGATCACTGAAGGGAATGTTGTTCCATTCCGCATGATCAGACCATTCCCAACAGTTTTTTTTTTGATCCTGTAACACGGCAGTAGCGAATTTTCCATTATTTTTTAACAACTGACTGGAACTTTAGCCAATTTGTAATTCTGACTATGCAAAATGTGAGTTTCTTCCAGGAGCAGTAGGGGAATGTGTTGTGGACGACTTTCAGCAATGTTAACGCTTCTGCTGCTCGCCATCATAGATTTGGGTAAGCCTTATCAAAACGCCGATTTCCCGAATTTCAGCTCAATTTTTTAGGGGTTTGTCTGAACAAATATGTGGATTATTACGAGACGCTCAGCTACGTGCCGGTGTTTGAACGGCACAAACGGTCACTGGAAGGCGGAAGTGATCGTTCCGATGTCGATTTGCTCTTTCGATCTCACAATAGGTTTTCATTACGTACTTTTTTGTTTTAGGAACTTAAAGATTCAAGAACGGCGATTGAAAAATAATTAAGTGTTTAAAATTTCACTCGGCTCCGTTAAATGTTTCCCAGAATTAAAACTGAACAAAGATGGTGTGGGTTATCCACATTTTAACCAAAACCTTGATTCTGGGTTCGAATGTGGCCATAAAAATGATTCATTGGAAAACAAAACAAAAAAGTTCATTTAGCGGTTCACTCTCTTTCGATACCGGAATTGAAATTCGGGAAGTATCTGAACCAAAGTGGTGGCCACTGAGTCGGAACTCATTGGTTCAGAAATTTGTTCTTTCCGATACGTGAATTCAAAAATTTAGTTTTCGTGAACTTTAAAAACAAGTTTTTGTATCACTTATTTCCATTTTGATTTAGGACTTTCCATCTGAAAATTCATCCGCTGGACTATTCAAATTCTCTGTTTGCCACTGATCACATCATTGACGTTGACGGCGAACATCACACACAACAAATCCGCCCGCATGGGTTTTTGTACGAAGGCCAAGTTGTCGGTATGCCATAGAGAGAGAGAAGCAGAGATCGGATGGTTTTGGTTTTTTTCCGAAAATTGCAAGGTTTTATATATATCAAAGGTTTGGATAATTTGCTTGGACCTGGGCCAGTTTGTTTTTGGTATTCGAAATTGTGCCCGGCGGTTTTTTTAAATTTTGTCCAGTCAGGTATGGGGCTTTAACCCGGGTCGGGTATAGATGCCCGCCCGAACCCTTACCTCTGATCTCCAGTCTCAGCATTAGATTGTTGTAGTTGATAAAAATTGTACTTTTAGGTGACCCGGGTTCCTTCGTTCATGGCACTCTGTTGGACGGAGTTTTTGACGGTTTCATTGTCACGGGTGACGGACGCTCATTCACTGTGGAGAAGACGGCCCGCTATTTCGACATCGGTCGACGGCCCGACCATTTTCATTCGTTCATTTATGCGGATGAAGAGATCAATCACAAACGGTTTCGTCGGGCAAAAAGGGACGTGCCCGCTGATGATCAGCATCATGACATGCCAGATCGTACGCCTATTTGATTTTTTTTATGTTTTTGAGACACATAACCTATCGGTGACCCGGACATATGCCCGGCCTGTTGTGGGTGAATTTTTGCTCTAAATTATTATGGTCTTGGACGAGAAAGCCAAACTATTAGACTCGTAAAGTTGTGTTATGACGGTGCGCAACGTCGGTGATATCTTCAAAACAGAGAGATTTCTTTGACATGGATTATGTTCATTTTCAGTGTTTTGCTTTCGTTTTGTTGATTTTAAGTATTTGGGTGGAAGTTTTGTCCTCCCGGGGGCGATTGATTCGCGGGTTCTCGTTTAGGGGACAAAAATGGATATGATTTAACTGAATTTTTAGCAACCCATGGCTGTGGGCTGACCAAACAGCGACGAGAGGAAATGCTGAGGTTCCAAGAGTCAGCGGTTGCCGCCGACCAGCACAGGCCGTTCTCCTCCTACATGAAGCAGCACCAGCAGTCGCATCTCTATTCGTTGAGGGACGAGGACTTTTCATTGTCTTTTCCGGAAAGGTTGTGAAAGTTTGGCTGATGCCTAATATTTTGAAGAAGAAAAAATAGTTTTAAGCATTTTTAACTGATTTTTGTTTGGTTACACGCATCAACATAAAGTTTTTAAGGTATTTGGGTAACCGGACGAAGCGCGATCTGAAGCCGGAATGGCGCGAAATTCGTGGCAAACGAATTTATGAGGTACGAACCTGCACCATCTACTTGCAGGCGGACCACAAACTGTACGCGCACATCTACAACAAGGAGGGCAACCGGGACCACGTCAGGCAATGAGTTTGAAATGATTTTTGTGCAAAATTTTGGTCCAAAAAAATTGAAATTTTGTGTTTAGGACACGGGAAGAGATTGTTTCCCTGCTGTACAATCACATCAAGGCGGTGAACAGCATCTATGAGAACACAGACTTTCATGGGATTAACGGCATCAATTTTGCCATCCAACGGACAACGGTGGGTCAACAAAAAATATTTTTCTGATTTATTACCAAACTTCTGCCATAAGATTTACACGCCGGACACCTGTGGCGGTGAGAAGGCGGGCATTGTCGGCAATCCGTTCTGTGAGGAGAACGTGGACGTGTCCCACTACCTGAACTCCAACTCGCAGAAGGACCACAGCGCGTTCTGCTTGGCCTACTCGCTCACCTATCGCGACTTTTTGGGCGGCACGCTGGGCTTGGCGTGGGTGGCCAGTCCGAGCCAAAGTATGCAAAGTGTATTCGGTTGTCAGAATTGGCCAGAAACTTACGGCTTTGAGATTATAAGACTTGACCAAAGCTGCGGCGTTTTGCTTGGATTTTGGGGTGAAATTGATTAAAATGGGGTTTTGGAGCGCTTTTGTTTAGAACGGAAAGCCGAACATGATCACAGAGAATCACAAAATAGATCGATTGCAAACAATTAATCCTATTAAATAATAATTTTGTTGGTCTTCGACGGGTCTGATCACTTCTTTTTTTGTTGTAAAGGCACTGCTGGTGGCATATGTCAGCGCTTTCAACGCTACAATGAGCAGCAGCGGGGTGGCGTGAACAGGTCGTTGAACACGGGCATCATCACGTTGGTCAACTACGGGAACCGAGTGCCACCGCGCGTGTCCCAGCTGACATTGGCGCATGAAATTGGCCACAATTTTGGTTCACCTGTACGTTAAAAGACCGACTTGAGCTTAACAGCTTTGGAAAGTTTCATAAAATGTAATTTTATTGGGTTTTAGCTGAAAATTGCTCATTAAAACTGCTTGAAACAGTGTAGATGTGCTTTTTGTTTTAGCACGACTTTCCTGTCGAGTGCCAGCCTGGACTGCCGGACGGCAACTTCATCATGTTCGCGTCGGCCACGTCGGGTGACAAGCCGAACAACTCCAAATTTTCCAAGTGCTCCGTGGCGAACATCAGCGAAGTGCTGTACGAAGTGCTTAATCAGGTTGATTTTTTGTGGCTTTTTTTAAAGTTTAACATCAATTTCTACAGAGTCCAAAAACTCTACAGTTTGGGCGGAAGAAGAACTGCTTCACGGACCGTGAGTTTCTTTGTTGTTCCAATTTTGCAACTGTACCAACTAGTTTTTGACTCCAAATAGTGTGTGAAAAGGGTTAAATTTTGGCATTTAGTGAGGCAATGTTGTAAATTGTGTTTTAAATTCTAAAATTTTCATTTTCAGAGCTCAAGTCCTTCTGCGGCAACCAAATTCGGGAGGACGGGGAGGAGTGCGACTGCGGCTTCTCCAAGCAGGACTGCCACGAGAACCAGGATACATGTTGTGCGCCACGCGAGAACAACGACGAGCGCACAATGTGCCGTCGATTGCCCGGCAAAAAGTGTTCACCATCCGAGGGCATTTGCTGTCGGGCTGCCGACTGCGCGTTTGTGCAACGCAACGGGCGCGTCTGTCGGGAGGAGTCGGAGTGCCAGTATGAGCAGAAGTGCGATGGCACGCAGGCAAAGTGTCCGGAGAGCAGGAACAAAGGAAATGGGAAGGCGTGCCAAGAGAGCACAAAGGTTTGATTATTTTTTTTTTGGAGGTTGTAGAACAGTAACGGGGTTTGGTGGATGCAGTTTCCGGGCGTTCTAGGTTGGATTGAAAAAGTTGGGCCAGAATTCTTGATTTTTTAGTTGTTTTGATGGATTTTGTATCAAAGAGGGTGAGAATAAATGTTTAAAAACGACATTGCAGGTTTGTCTGAACGGCAGTTGCAGTGGATCAATTTGTGCACATCACGGAATGCGCGACTGCTTCTTGACTGAAGGGAAGCCGGAAGAGTTGTGCCAGTTGGCCTGCGAAACAGAAGCAGGTGTTTGGAGTTCCGGGGGGGGGGGGGCTAGAGCAGTTTTTTTCTGTTGTTGTTAAAACCCTAACGCTCCTCTTTGTTCTGCCCGCCAAAGGATGCCAAGCGGCTGCCAACATCCCGCGACTGACCGTCTACACGCAGGAGGGACGCCGCGCGGGCCAATTGCTGTTGCCACCCGGCTCCCCGTGCAACAACTACCAGGGCTACTGCGACATCTTCCGCAAGTGCCGTTCGGTGGACTCCAACGGGCCGTTGTCACGACTGCGCACGCTGCTGTTCAACTCCGAGAAAATCCAGGAGTTCAAGGAATGGATCAAGGTCCGTTGAATTTGGTTTGAAGTTTTTGATTCGTTGACGCCGTTTTGGGTCCCATTTAAAAAAAACCATTCTACTAGAAATTTTTAGGAGTTTTGGTGGGCCTGTGTCATGATTGGCATTATCATCATCATGTTCATGGCGCTGTTCGTGAAGTGCTGCGCTGTACACACGCCGAGTACAAATCCAAACAAGCTTCCCGCCCAGCATTTCAGTGACACGCTCCGTCATCCCGGCACCTTGCTGGTATATTTATTGTAAAACTTGATCCCGGATTTTATTAAAATTTGGGCTTTATTATTAATCCACACTTCTCCTCCGTATTCAGAGGCGTGGTCACTCTCGTCAGCCGGCGGTGATCAGCAACAATCATCATCATGCCGCTGGGGACGATGCTCGTCGAGGCGGCGGGCGTGAGATGAGGACAGCAGTGCCATCCGGTGTCGTCAGCGGTGCTGCTGGGGCGGGACGGAGTCGTCCGACAACACGAGGGACGACGACAACAGCAACCACTGCCAACAATGCCATGGCATCCGCACGACCGAGCCGTTCATCCAACCATCATCAGGTGACAAGAACGACAGTGCAGGCGTCGTCGGGTGGTGGTGGTGGTGGTGTTGCTGCTGCCATTGTGGCGCCAATCGCCACTACTGAGTCGCCGCTCATCCAAATACAGCAGGCTCATCCCGTCGAACCACCACCGCCTTATCAACAAACCGATCCAGCCTCATCCGTTGCTGCCGTCGCGTCCAGTGCCCCCATTCATCACCATCGCGATCTCTCCGCGCATCAGCTGCCGTCCGCGCGTCTTCCATCCGGCGTTGTTGTGCCCAGTGCGCCAAACGCACCAACTCCTGCCACTTTGCCCGGTGCACCGCCTCCGGCACATCCCGCTGCAGCGACGTCATCCTCCACCGTTCCCGCCGCGTTGCCGTTGATTCCAGGCCCACCGTTGCCGGGCCAAGGCCCGAAGCCGGGCCGACGCAAGCCCAGGGCATCTCCGCAGAAGAGAAAGGACGGCAACAATCATCGGGACGCAAGCAGCGGCAGCAAGAAAATGCCGTCGTCGTCACAGTCCAATGAGAAGGAGTCAAAGCGCAACAAACGTTCGGTGAAGTGATCAATAAATCTGTTGGGTGTGTTCAGGGCATTTTGGCACTTTTCTGTTCTTGAGTTCCGGCATTCAAAGTCAACAAAATTGGGGGGTTTACATTCAAAATTGTCAAAATAAATCAATTTTGAAAGGATTGTTCATACAATAGACGGAAAAGTACCATTATTTTTTGTGTCATAAGACACGGAAATACCTTCTGGAATTATAATATATACTTATTTAATACTATTTTTGCCATTTCTCGCCGCTTTGATTGTACACTGTTCGCCTCTCATGCATCTCAAGTCTCCCCCCCCCCCTCCTTCCGCATTTGTCGGCAATAAAAGTGCACTTTTGTGTTTGTGACATCAAATAACAAAAAAAATGGTCTTAATTTTATGTTTTTTGTTTATTTGTATGAATCGTAAATTTATAATGAAGTTTCTTCCCTCCTCTCCCCTCCCCCTCAATTTTCAAGCGCTTTCCTCCAATTAAAATCTCTGCCTGCAAAATTTTTCCTCACAAAACCCAATGCATTCATTGCCAATCGCGCAAAGATCACTTGAAAAGCATTTTTGTGTGTGTCTGTTTCTTTTTTTTTGAATTATTGCATTTTTTCCTTATTCGTTTGATCAGGTCAGTCAGTGTGCCCTTCCCCTCCCTCCACTCCCTCACTTCTTTCGTATAATCAATCCATCCATCCAGATCAATCTTCTACAATTCCGACCAACTTTCCCCATTACGAAAAATGTCCAAATATGTCAATAAAAAAATAATAATGATGATGATGATGACAAAGTAACACTTCTCTTTCTTTCCTGCCGTATCGATTTGCAAAAAGTGTCAACACAACAAAACATCAATTTGTGCCCGTTTTTTTTTGTGTTCCAGCGCTTTTTGATTGACGCGTCGATTCAGTCTGATACACACACAATGAAAGCATTTACCGATTGATGCATTTACACACATTTTGTAATAAAATTGATTTTCATAACATATTTAAACTGTGCTTGACGGAACGAACTTACAGGCTTTGATGTCCTTGAATGTGTTTATGTCTTTATTTCCACATTGCATACTTTTTTTTGTGCATTTAAACCATTTTCTAGCATTTTTTCAGGGACCAATTACTGAAGTTAAAACAAAATGGTGAACCCGAAAGGCTACCGTCGTGGAACCCGGTACATGTTCGCGCGCCCGTTTCGCAAGCACGGCGTGGAGCCACTTTCCACCTTCTACCGCGTGTACAAGCGTGGTGACATTGTCACCGTCAAAGGCAATGGCGCGTTCCAGAAGGGCATGCCGTTCAAGGCGTACCACGGCAAAACCGGGCGTGTGTTCAACGTCACCCAACACGCGCTGGGCATTGTGGTCAACAAGCGCATCCGGTCAGTCAAATACAATCCCAGTTTTTAGGAAACTTTTGGGTGTTTCTGGCTTAAAACTCGAAAATTGAACAAATCCGTAAAATTGACGGTCCGAAGTGCCCGGAATTCGGGAGTGTTTCCAAACAGTTAGGAACTTTTAGCAATCGCATCATTCCGAAACGCATCAATGTGCGTGTGGAGCACGTGAAACCGTCCGGCTCTCGGCTGGAGTTTCTGCAACGCTGCAAGGCCAACGACAAGCAGAAGAAGGAGCACAAAGAGGGCACCGCACCGTTTGTGGCGCTGAAGCGGAAGCCGAAGGAGCCCCGGGGGGCGCATTTGGTGAAGGTGAAGAGCACAAACATTGAGCTGTTGGCGCCGGTCAAATTCGAAATTGTCGCCTGATCGGATGCTGAGGCAAGCCGCCGGGGAAAGGTCGGACAGAATGAAACGGTGAACAACAATTATCCGTTCATTGCTTTCCGTTACTTTTTGTTGTTGATCATTTGTTTTTGTGTTATTAAAAACGAAACTGAATTCCTCAAATTTAAAATTCTGGCTAAATTTTGTTCAAAGTAGCAACATTTTTTCAAAATTCCAAAATTTTCTCGGTGCCGATAGTCCTATCGATGGAGCAAAAATGGTCGTCGAAGTGAATAATAACGCCTCCGTTTCGAACTTTGCAAGGATTGAAATTTATTATTTACAAATGAACTTTCGAAGATTTAAAAATAAATTTTGCATTGGTCTGATCAGGAAGGAATTTGGTTGTTCATGGACGGGCCAGGTCGGGGTTGAACTGCGAGTTGTACCGTCGCTGGCGGTCCTCGTCAATTTGGTTCTTCACCACAGTCGGCTTCTCCTCCTTTTTGTCCGGCTCGAACAGCTGCTTCGCCTTGGCCTGTTCCTGTCGCTCGCGCACCAACCGCTGCTTCCTCAGCTCGTCCAGCTTTGTCTTCTTTCGCCTCTCCTCCTCCGAGTCGTCGGATGTTGATGAACTGCTTCCGGATGAGGATGAATGCCGCCGCTTCTTCCTGCCCTTCCGTTTCTTCTTCGCTCTCTTTAACGCCCGCTTCTCTTCACCGGTCATGAACTTTGTCGACTTCTTTATCTCCGCTTTGTCCGGCTGCTGTTTGTCCACGCGTCCTTCGCGCACCAACGGGATGCCCTGCCACCATTCAGTCTCTTTGGCATACTCCTTGGTGTCCTCGGCAAAGCGTTTCATTATGCCTTAATTAAAGCACATTGGAGGAGGGTTCAACAACAGAGTCGCCAGGAATTGTTTGTGTGCAGCAACAGTAAGTAACCGGATTCTGGTCCCGGAATGT
>MEIZ01000014.1:711581-730115 GCA_001723225.1 Globodera ellingtonae | reverse complement strand
GGTCCGCAATGTAGCAAGCAGTATACTGACCAACTTTGGACTCCCAGTCGTCCTGCTCCTTCTTGCGCTCCGCCGCGTACTCGCGGTTGCCCACCGTGGTGTTTGTCCGCTCCTGCTCCTCCAGCTCGGCGAACAAGTTCACGTGCTTTGTCGTTGCGCTCTCGTCGTCAATGGCGGATGACGCCGCGGGCGCTCCACTTTCGCCACCGCCGCCGCCGAAAATGTCCGCAGCGCTGCTGACTGCAGCGCCGGAGGCACCGGTCGCGGCGCGTCTCTTCAGCCGCCGCACGCGGTCCTTTGAAGAAAAAAACAGAAAATGCATGAGCCAGAGAAACAAAAGCAGCTCGCCACCGCCACAGCACTTCGTTGTCCGCAAGCGCGGCACGCTCCGTTCGCGCGCGTTCCTCCTCCGCCGCTTTCGCCTCGTCCCGTCGCACGCGCGCCACATTCTCCTGCACAAAGAAAGAAAAATTGTGGCTGTGTGTGTACCTGGGATGGTCGAAATTCCGATTTCCGAAAAATTTTAAGGCCTCGGAAGTCCGATTTCCGAAAAATTTTAAGGCCTCGGAAGTCCGATTTTTTGAGCCGGCTCCCATCCCTGGTGTGTACAGCACCAAAAGCCTGGCTGGCACCGATTTCTGGACAATTTTGCTGGCACTTATGGGGATTGATGCTTAATTTTTTTTTTGGCATTTTTCGTTCCATGGTCCCACCGACGACCAAACCCAAAACAAATTGATCACACCACTCTAATTAGCCTAATTAGCCATAATGTTTAGACCAAACCCCACACAAAGTTTAGGCCATAACCTTTGTCCGCACATGCCACTTCTTATGGCGCAGAATGTTCATGGCTGTTTGTGTTTGATTGCCTTCTGTTAGAAATGAAGAAAGCCCCTTTTATTAGTATTTGTGATAAATACTTGCTTAATTAATATACATTTAAATGCCATTTTAAAGGGGTACAAATAATAATTTAAAAAAACATTTGAATTAAAAGTTCTTTATACACAAATAGAAACTTTGTGAAGATTAAATGGAGTTGCACGTTTTTTTAATGGGGAGGAGGCAACAAAACTAGAAGAATGAATATTTTAAGCTGCAACAATTTAATAAATCGAGAGCGTGTTTTTTGTTGGACAAATTGCTGGAATAATTCATAAAAAAAACAAACAAAAAAATTGCATAAAAATTGTGAAAAGAAGGCACCAAAATGTGTGTAATTGGAATGGAATGGAATGAATGGGCGGACGGATCACAGCAAAAGTGGCAGCATTTAGTGCTTCGCAGCAAATAGTAAAGCTGTCGGAATTGGCTAACAACATTAATTAATTGCTCAATTATAGTAGAAGAGTTGCTTTTGCATAGTCTAAAACAAAAAGCATTCCCGAAAAATTCGCTGTTAAATTTAAGGGCGTTTTTTCGATCGACGCCAAAATTCGAATTCATACGGCATTTTTTCCCCCAAAATTTGGACATTTTCGTATCGAGCATAGCGCTCAATGTTTTGGCCACTAAAATGCTTTTCAAAATTACAAAAAATTCGAATTTCCGGAGCACAAGCCACCAGCCCTTAGGCAATTCCCTGACTATGAGCTTCGTCGATGATTCCACGTCGACCTTCTTGGCCCCCTCTTCTTCTTGTCGACGACCCGTTGGTGCTGCCCATTTTTGGGTGAAGCAGTAGACGGACAAGTGCCGAGGCGAGTGGGTGATGCGTCAGCATTTGCTTCTTCTCCCTGAACACTTTTTCGCGATGTTTGTTGGGCCGATCGCATTCGACGCGCAAGTTGCGGTAGGCACGCGACGCGTTCAGCACCGTCTCGCGCACGAGACTTGCCGCCTGCAGCACGTGAATGCAGGCGCCTGCGGGGATGGCGAGCAGAAGACGCTGACTTCCCGCGGACCCACCCGAAACAACAACATACCATCAAAGAGCGGCCCAAACTGAAGCCGCGGGTCCTGCACTTCGATGTGCACACGCAACAGCACCGGACTGGCCAAGTAGAGCACAATCAGCACATCGCAAAAACGCGTAGCGATCAGATCGCGCCGGTACGGCTTCGTGTTGTTCTCCGACCAGACGACATGCACCTGACAACAAAGTACAATTTCGGCTTTTGTGTTAGTGCAAAAACCCTCCAACTGTTACACCCCACCTCGTCGTTGCCGAGATGCTTAAGTCGCTGTGTGTTGTCGCCATTCAACAGTGTGGACACGTGGAAGATCAACTCCGTGTTTGCCGAGCAGTAATAGGGGACAAGCTGCCCATGGGGCAGACCGCCGGTGTATCCATGGAAGTGCGGAGAGCCAATATGAACTGTCCAACCTTGTGAGGGAAGCAAAGTGAGTGTGTTCAACATCACTGATCAGCCTCAAGGGTGGTGATCAAGATACTAATCACAATCAGCTCCAAGACAGATGCAATGATTGGCCTGATCAGCTTCAAGATTGAGTGATCGAGATTACTGATCAGCAATCAGCTCCAATAAGTGGACTGATTGGCCCTGATCAGCTTCAAAAACTAGTGATCGAGATTTCTGATCAGCTTCATGATTAGTTTCAAGAAGGAGCGTGATCGGCATTCTGATCATTTAATAATTGGGGTAAAATTTGAACAAACAGACCAAGTCCGTCCACAAAATTGTTGAATTCATTTGAGCCGCAACTGTTCGACAAGATTGACAGTTTGTCCTGCAAAAATGGAGAAGCATATTACATTTTGACCGTACAAAGCCCCAAAATTAGTTGTACTCATTAGCCGGTTTACCTGTTGATCCTTGGCCACATAGATCACGGCCACCTTGTGCACTTCACGGCACTGTGCCAAGTCGAGGTGCCGAATTTCGCGATGGAAATTGCTGGGCGCATGCCGTACCTTGGCCAACAGCCCAAAGCTGGACACAAAACGGCACCAACCGTCGTTGTTGTTGTTGTTGTCAACGGCATCAGCCAAAGTGCCATCATTGTAGAGAGCAAAATCATCACTCCTCATCGGCACATTTTTATGGCATTTCTTCTCCAATTTGCCCACCAATTGCTCATCATCTGTCGTCATAATATTGACACGATCAGATTCAGTTCATAAAGCAATGTGATCCGATCAAAATCTGATCAAATAATCCAATTCGGATTCCTATGACCCATGAATTGTATCGGATGAGAATAAAAATGGCCAAAATCTGATCCGATCAAAGCTTCAGACGAGTTGTTCATAACGATAAGTAAATGACGGATTCAAATTACTCCTCAAAAATTTTGGGCCATAAAAACCACGGGTGGCGCTCACCAGCCGTGCCAAGCAATTGATCAGGACAACGGCTGCTGCTCTGGATGTACTGCAACATTTCAGGCCCGGTGATGTCGAACAGGGGCAACTGTTGTTGATCAGAAGTGCCGCCGCCGCCGCTGTTGTTGTTGTTGACGGCGGAAAATGAGACGGAACGCATGGACGGGCGCGGCAAATCCTGTGGCAAAAATTGGTGTTAACACAAAATTGTGCGGAAAATTTCCCGTAAAAAAGGCAAAAATGAAGCATTATGATTTGAACTAGAAAATGAAAATAAAAAAATTTACACAAAATTAATTTCTATTTTCCTCAACCACCGACCTGGAAGGGGTCAATCGCGGCACCCAATGAGGACGACTTTTGCCGTACACTTGTCGCCGTCGTCGACTGAAATGCCGTGTCGGATAAACTGGCAAGCGTGTTGAGCCATTCTTCGCTAAAATTTTGAAAAAAAAATTATATATCGGAAATAATCAAAAATTGTTTATTACACGGGCGATTCGCTCTCTTCCTCAGCACAAATTGTTTGCATACGATAGCAATGTCGGCCCACATGGGTCCGGGACCAAAGGTGACCGATGCCCTTGTCCAGACTGTAAATTTTTAAATCAAAAAATAAATAAATTCAAATATAATTTCGTCAAGAACAACAACAACAACAACAACAACAAAAGTGATCGGGCTGCCCACCTCAGAATGGCACCGTCCGTCTCCATAAAGGTCACATGATCAGCAGCAGCAGCTCCGCCGTCCGCATTTGCTTGCTGTTGTTGTTGATCATGTGCCATCGTCGTGGACGGAGTTGTTGCCGCCGCCGGCAGCGAGTTCCATTGGCTGACGGGAAAGCCCGGAAGCGGCCATTGGCCGGACAAGCGAAGCACAAAGCCTTCAAAAAAGTCGTCACTGGCGGCCACAAACTTGTCCGCCAAGTTGGACCAGTGCAGCGAGATGGAATGCCGCGCGAACACGGCACACAGTTGCCACTTCAACTCGTTGGCAATGCGCAAATGCTTTACCTTTTAAGGAGTATGATTGGGACAAGACCGGTTAACCGCTGAATCCGGACACCGTCAACCGAATTTTTTGAGGAAAAAACCCGTCAAACATTGAATAAATTTGGTTATTTCAATTTTGATTCAGCAAACCCAAGTCCGCTCCGATCAGTGAGAATAAATCAAAAAAGTGCTTTGATCAGAACACATTCGCTCCGATCAGTGAGAATAAATACTCTCAAAAAAGTGCAGTGATCAAAACAAATTGCTAAATTGGAAAATAGAAAGTGCACCGTCTTACCCGTGCCAGTGACTGGACAAGCGCATGGACGAGCTGCGAGTGGAAGCCCAACGTGACGGAGGAGGCCAAATTGGCGCAGAAAATGGGCAGCAGCGTCGCCGTGGTGGTGCTCTGTTGGCCGAGCATCAGCGCGAACAATCGCTCAAAGAGAGGCGCGTCCGCGCGCTCCAACACCTGCGGGGAAAAGGAAAATGCGATCAAGAGGTCCCCGTCCGTGTACCCGGCAAGGTCAGTGAACAGATTCAAAATGTCAAAACATTTTATCGATCTACCCCTCGGGGGTCTTCTTTTTATTAAATTAGAATTTATTATTATTTTTTATTTATCACACCAGCAGTGCGAGCGCGTTCAGGCACAGCACAAGCGAATGGGTGTCAATTTGGAACTGACGTTGCTCGAGCAGTTGCAGCAAAATCTGTGCGCGCAACGGACATGATTAGATTACTATTTGTTCTTAATTCCAAATGCACAACTTTCTCCGCATCCGGATGGTTCAACGACAGCAATGAGGCGACACGAATTGCACGTGAAGAGAACTCCTGGTTGCGCACCAGCTTTTGCAGCGTAGCAATCGTGTCCGTGGAGATGACCGCCATGTCTGCAACAACAAGCAACACAATTTGTATTTTTAGAAGTGGAATATTTAAAAGCAAAATGGCTCAAAAGCATAAAGAAAAATGAATAGTAATTGGCCACAAAAAGCAAGTAGCAGCACCTTCAAGGTTGCGCAGTGCCGGGATGTGGTCCAGCACCAGCGGTGCCAGTTCGTCCTGTGCCAAGCAGTTCCGCAATTGTCGGAGGATATAGGCGCGCTGTAAATCGGGCGGGTCGGAGGTGATCAGCACCGTGAACAGGACGGGGATGGCGTGCGGTTGCTCCGCAACAATTTGCAGACGACGGAGGAGCAGGGCGCACAGCCAGTGGACAAGCTGGTTAGCACAGCCCACCTGCGCAAATTGTGGGCACAGTTTTTTCAGTTAATATAACCCAAAATTTAAAAAAATGGGTCACTTTCGAATAAAAAATTGATTATTGAATCTTCAAAATTGATTTTAATATTTTTTTTGGGGGGGGGGGAAATTAGTTTTTTTACGAAATTTGGGGCCTCCTCCCCTCCCCATCCCCTCTTCCGTCGTTGCCCCACCTGGACGAGCGTGTCGATGGAGCGGCCAACTGTTTGCACAGACAGCTGAGCGTGGCGCACATCACCGCCCGTGTCCACCAGGCACAGCACGCGCATCCACGCGCGCAGCCAAACGACGGCATTGCCCGTAGACTGAAAAAACGCGAGCGAATAAATGAATGAATGAAATGCTTGGGGAGGGTATGACGGATAAGGCTTATCGTGGAGAGTATGGCGATGGGTAGGAGTTGAACATCATTTTTTGGGTGGAATCGCTGGAGGGGCGGTGGGGGGGGGGGAGTTGGGCATGTGCCAAATCAAAAAGTCCATGAGCATCATCTGTGGGCCCCCCTAATTCTCAATAAGTGGAGAATAATGGGTGAGAAGAGATAAAAATGGATGATGATGATTGATGCCATGCTGAATGTACTTTGATGCGGGGGGGGGCTTCAAATTTGGATTAAATACGTTCCCCCCCCCCACACACACACACATTCCCAGCCTGCGCGGGGATGAGACTCTGACAAATAACAACAACAATTATTCTTTTTCTTCCTTTTTTTGATGGCATTTTGTCCAAGGCGTACAGCTAGCTCTTAGCTTATATATACGTGTCGCATCTTCAAAAGAGCTACAAACGCTTGGGTTTCAATCAGAAACGGAGGTTTTAAGAACAGTTTCATATGATTCTTCGAAATTTATGTGCTGTACAAAATCACGCGATCTGTTCTCGAAGAAATGCCCGAGCAGGTGATCGTGATCACGACAGGGCCATGGAAATTTATTAAATACAAATGTGCGCTTGCCTGAATAACGCCGTGAACAGTTTCGCCACCGCTGCTGCTGCCTTCGTTCGTCCCGGCAGCGTGCTGTCCGCCGTCCTCCTCCCCCTCCGCCGGCCAAAGGGGCTGTGCCGTGCCAGCATTTTGATGATGTTGCAGCATGGCACAAGTGCCGCTCCCACCGCTTTCGCTGGAACGTTCGGCACCTCCCCATGCCCCCGCTGCCGTCGTCGTCACCCCCGCCAACGGCTGATAGCCACGACAGAATGTGGAGGAACCGTTTGAACTCTGAGCATTCGAACACGAATGTATTCATCAACCAACACCCATCAAGATGGACCCGGATGCCATAATCGGGAAAAGGCAACCCGATTCCGGAACACGAACCGCAGTCTCCGAAAGCGTGGTATAATTGTGTGACGGCGGTACACAAAATGCTGCTGCCGCTGCCGATTCATCACCGCTGAACGATGTCACCGCCTCGTGCAGCTGGTTTATGTCGATGGCAAACCTGCACAAAGCGGTCAGTTTAAAGGGTCCGAATAAATCAGAAATCAAAACACGACGGAACGGTTGGATCGTGATCATAGCCCCACATTAATTTGGTGTGATCCTCCGATCGCGGTCTGATCGTAAACCGATCACGTTCTGGTCGAGAATCAATCGCGATTTGATCAGAACCCGATGTAGCCGATCGCGATTGGGATTTAAATCAACAAAATGGACCACCCACAAGTTCAGGACGAGCGCCCGTGTCATGCTGTCCACAACGTGTGCCCACTGCTCCACCATTTGACTCCAAATGCACGTCCGGAACACTGTCAACGCATCGTCCCACATGCGCTGCTCGTCCAACTTGGCCTCGCGGATGACAGTGACAAAAATGTACACGGAAAGCAACGTTCGGGTGAGTCCACCGGCGGTCGCTTGACCAAAGGCGTCTGGTTTGGCGGTCGTCAGCTCAACGGCGGCACCCAATTCTTTAATCAGCTCCTGGAAGGACATTTGATCAGTGAGTGTGAGTGACCAACAGAAATGGTATCAATCAAATCAATTAGACATTTGAGCGATCAAAAATTGGATCAATTAAATCAATTAGACATTTGAGCGACCAAAAATTGGATCAAACCTAGAGTTAGCGGTTCCTGGCAATTCTTTTCGGTTACCCGAACCAACCGAAGATAACCCGGGTCCTACGATTCGGGTTGGTTCGGAACCGTCAACTCGAATCAAATCAATGAGACATTTGATCGATCAAATGGGACAAGATAATGATGCCAACCAAATGAATCAATTAGACATTTAACTTTCTTGCCAAATTCATCACCTGCCACACAGCTTTGGAGAGAGGCCGTGCCAAAATGGTGCTGGACGGATTGGCCAAATCGCGCACAATTTGCAAGATTGAGTGGGTGATTGTGATGGCAGTCTAATGAAAACCCCAGGCAATGTCTTTTTTTATTATTAAAATAAATTTTTTTATTTTGATCAATCAGTAGTTGATGATCACTGCGCGCACCTGAAGCCGATCGCCCGGCGAGCTCAGGTAGGGCGAGCGGAAGAAGGAGAACAACATGTGGATGAGCAGCACGGACCAGTGCTCAATGCTGACCAGGCCCGACTCGACGAAGGGCGGAAACTCGCGCTGCAGCAGCCAGTGGCGGAGCAGGTCCAGCACCTTTTTTATGCCAAAGTTTGAATTTTTGAAAGCAAACAAATTCGGGTCCAAGTATAAAAGATTTTTCTGCGGCATTATTTCGAAAATTTTCATTGCAAAATGTTTTCAGCCAAGTTTTCTGGACTCTCATGAACATTTCTCGACGTATTGGAGCAGTTCAACCATCATGCACACCTTCTGAATGACGATGCAGCAGGCCAACGGCAGACGGAATGCCTCGCGCATTAGTGTCAGCAGCACGTTGGTCGCCCGTTGGGAGGAGAACAGCGCCTTAACCGCGCAATTCAGCATAAAATTTGGGGTTTAAAAATTTTAATTTGTTGAATTTGAATGCTTTTGCATTTTGTGATAAGTAATTAGTAAATCTCCAAAATTGCCTGCTTGAACAATGCCAAGCCAGGCGGAGGTGCGGCACGTCCGTTCGCATTGGCATTAAACTTGGACTCGGAGGCGATGTTGATGATCCAGCGGATGAGCCAATATCTGTATATGGAAAAAGTTTTATTTTTTGTTTAAATGTGAGTTTTTGGACCTGGCGATGATGATCGGGTCAACAGTGTCCAGCATCGGTGGAGCAATGCCGTCCTGCTCGGACCCGTCCTGCTCCTCCTCGTCGGCCAATGTGCCCTCCCAGCCACCGAACACGTCCACCCCGTTGGCCTCCGCGTCGGGGAACACTTCGTAAATGTAGGAGACTATCACCCGTTCCAACATGAAGTTCGCGCAGTCCATGCGCCGTGACGGGTCGGCCCAGTCAATTTTGATTGTCTCCCGGGTGGTGTACTCGAGAAATTTGTCCAAGTAAATCTTAACGACAGAGTTCGAAAATGGTTAAATTTTTACAATTTAAGCGTATTTTTCATGTAAAAATTCCACAAAAGCCGAGCAAACAAACACACCTGCAAGCTTTGTGCCCGTTCACGAAAGCTCAGCTTGTTGGACGAATTTGTCGGCGACGACGATGAGGAGGAGGCGGAAGAGTGTTGCTGCTGCTGCTGTTGTTGTTGAGGCTGTAGCAGCTGCTGGCTGTTGACGGCACTGCCGACAACGGACTCCACATGTTCGGGCTGTACAATTGGAAATGCGCGGGCGGGGCGCACATCGACTGCACCGGACGACGATGCCGCAGCACTTTGATGGCGTAACCCGTTTTTGTTGCTGCTGCTGCTGTTGGCATTGGCAGTGCCGCCGGCAAATGGTGCTGACACATCGTCAACAAAAATAGACGCTCCCTCGCAGTACGACTGAAACAGTCCGGGGTGTGTGACAAACAAAGTGTAAAAAGTGAGACAAAATAATGACGACAAACTGTGTCGACCCTTTGTCACGCACGCAAACTGACAAAATGCCGACAAAATGCGTCCGTCGACCTTTTGTCACACAATTTTATACAATACTACCAACCATCAAAACTTGTTCAGACTGCGCTCGACTGCGCAGCGGAAAATGCGGCAGGCAGCACTTGAACACGGTGTCCAGACAGCGTGTGGTTTGCCCAAAACTGGCCAACTCCTGGTACCAGATGAGGAACAGACGGATGGCCAACTTGCGCACGGCCTATTCATGCATGAACAAATTCAAAAGCATGAAACTCGCTGGGGTTGGACAAGTTCTAACCAACCAACACATTGTCCGGATGCAGTGCCATCTTCAGCACAAATTCGATGCCATTCTTTTGCCAACCTGCACTTATTTTACAATTGTTTCGTTTTTCTTAACATTTTTTATACTTTAATAACTATAACATCTGTAGCATTAAAGTGCTCACTTTTGAAGAAGCTTTCAAAAGCCTAATTTCTTCGAAGCGTTTAAAGCCGACCGACCTTTGCCGACGAGTTCAGGCGCGTTGCACAACGCCTGTTCCAGAATCCAAAGTGCGGACTCAACATCGGCGATGGTCTGCGGGTCGACAACGGCCGAGTCGTAGTGGGCGAGGAACAGCGCGTCGATCAGATGGAATATTTCGAAGCTGAACCCTTCGAAGAATTGGCGCCTCTCCTGCAACAACAACAACAACAATTGTTGACATTTGAGTAAAATCAAATTAAATGTTTTTCGGCACACAAGACTACTCTCGGACTGAAAACGGGACAGGGATTAATTCTCGAAAAAAACACGAAGTTGGAAGCGAGACAAATGCCGACAAAATGAACATGGACACCTCCAACTCGACAAAAAGGGCCGACCTGAACGTTCAGACTTTCATAGGCACTCCGGAAATGCTTGGCCCGCGACACCGGGTCACGGCCCAAGTCGGTGAAACGGTTGAGCGAATTCTGGAGGTCCTGGTACGGCTTCTTCCTTAACATTCTGTCCAAAAATGTGTCGTTGTCACATTTCCCCTAAAAATGCAGCAATGAAAGCCAGCACAACAACATAAAAATAATGATAATGAAATGAGCAAAAAAAAAATCTGCAACAAATTTTGATCAAACAAAAAATTCACATGCCATAGTTTTGCTAAAAATCTGAAAACAATTTGCTATGAGATCCAATATATAAATAAATGCATAATCAATTTGATCAATTTCCGATCACATTTCCCGCCCCCCCCCTCCTATCGGCAGTCCCGAAAAGCCATCGCTGTGATGCCCATTGAGTGGCCCTGGTATGTGCGCACCACACTGCATGAGGCCAACTCCCACATTCGAAGCATTCCGTCCGACGACGCGGTCACCATAAACTGGAAGGGGGGGGGGGGGATGTTTCTTCATAATTTTGGGTTCATAACTTTTGAAGAAAATTAGTCAAAAAAATAATGGAATTGGTTGGATCCGTTACATTTGAATCGTTGGTGAACGCGCAGTCCCAAACCCATTTGTTGCCGGGCACTGAGTAACTGTTCAGCTATAAAAAAATTATAGAAACATAAAACAGCGGTCAGTCATCAAAGTCATTTTAGGGGTCTGATTCTGATCACTATTTGGATTTTTGCATCCATTTTTCTTCTGAAAAAATTTTGTTTTCATTAAATTTTGGTTTTCTGAGAGTACAAGCAGTATTAACCAATTTGTGTGTGTTGCAGCTCCACAATTTGGCGCTCTGATCAGCAGACGTTGTGGCCACCGCAAGTCCGTCGGGTCGAAAACGGCATTTGAGCGCAAATGTTTGATGGGCCCGCACTTTGGTGTACTTGTTGGCACTGTTGATCAGCGAAAGGGGCGGTGGAGGCGATGGACGTACTGGCTGGACATGAACAAGCGGAGGTGGTGCCGTAGCCGCAACAGCAGCAGATGGCTGTTGTGGCATAACAACGGGTTGGAGTGGATGGTGTTGAGGAACTAAAAAGTGCCGCGTAAAGTCAAATGACCCAAATTTTTGGACTGAACTCGGTTGTTGTGTTGCAGCATGCAGTTGACGATGGTGCATTACGTGTGGAAGTTGAGGGGGTGGCAAATGCATTGGCTGTTGATGGACATGGCGTGGGGGTTGCCGATTTTCTGCTAAAAAAATTGGTATTAAAAATTGATTGGAATAGTGAAGAGTACACCTCCATCCCGGTGGTGGTGTTGCTGTTGTTGATTGGTGGGAAATTGGAACAGGTTCAAATCGGCCGTCGGAGGCGGCGCGAGCGGTGGCAACAAAACTAAAAAAGAAGCACAGTAAATTAATTTCAACAAATAAACATAGAAAATACCAAAATGTTTGTTTCAAAAACATTTTTTCTTATTTTTTTTTTTATTCATTTAATTAATTACAAACCACTTTGCTCCTCCGTCAACGGCTCGCCGCCGTTTTCTTTGTCGCCTTGTCGTTGTTGATCAACAAATTGCTGCTGTTGATGCGGCTGCTGAAGATGAAAGGGCGGGCCATTCGGTTGCTGAACCACAAAAAAAAAAAGAAAAGATCCAAGCTTTCCGGAACAATTAATCTCTGTCTGATTGCATTCCTCCTTTACACTATGTCTGATAATTTTTTCAAAACGTTCAGGGGGAATACGATAACTGCTTGAACAACACTGACCATCATCCCGGTGTGGCTGACGTCCCACAGGAACAAATTGCCTCTGTTTGTCACCGCTGCACACTGTCGTCCCACCGAATCAATGTCAACATGCGCAACCTAAAAATTGCATTTTAAAAATGTTTTTATTTTGTTTTTTCAATTTAAAAAAAAAACTCTCAAAAATTGGATTAAATTCAAGCAGAACAATATCGAATTGCCTACAAATTCGGACATGTCCACTTCGGTGAGCAACGAATCGTCCCGGTCGGAACGCAAATCCCACAAATAAATTGCACCGGTCGAGTCGGCAACGATCAGTTCCACCTGGTTCGGATGCAACACAACGGAGTGCACCGGTGTGTTCACCTGCAACACAACAAATATTTTTAGTTATCACAAAAGCACTTCCTATTGCTGTCCAGCCCCCAAAAATGTTTTATTTTGGACCGTTTCTTTAAGAAAAAGTGAGCTTAGCCACTAAACGTGGTCCAAAGTCACACAAAAACAAAATTATTTTTTTTTGAGATTTCCACACCCCTGGGCGGATTTTTTGAGTAAAAATCCATTCAGTACTTGAAAAATCCTCTGACAATTGAGCTGATTGATGCGCATGTCCCAAATCTGAAAAAAAAATATGCCAACCCAAGGCAATTAATTTTATGCCAATTTGCGCTTGCCGACTTTTGCCATGCAATCCTCCCCTCCGGTGTACATCCAGGCACCGTCCACTTGGAAGCCCACTGATGTCACATTTTTCTCATGGACACTGAAAACAAAACAGAATTTGCATTTACCTAAGTGACAGAGTATTGGACAAATCGCTAAATGTCAGCAAATTTTTTGGCACAAAACCAAACAGAATGAATAATCAAATAACAAAATGTCGTAAGAAATCGTACGAAAATGTGTGCAGTCCTTGCGGAGTTGGACATTGCAAATCGTAAAAACGGAGGTTCTGCCAAGCGCCGACCAGCAGCTGGGCCCCGTCGGGCGTAATGCAAATGTTGTTCACCTGGGACTCCTTGAGAAAACAGAGGGCGAGAAATTCGAGCAGTCCAAACAGAACAAAAATTGAGGATTTTTTATGGGTACATTGGAACCCGTTTAAAGACACTAATCTTCCAAAAAAAACTGATAAAACGGATTCCGAACATTCGATTTTGAACCTACACAACGGTTGAATGGAATGCACATTGTCCACACACCCACCTTGTACGGAAGTGCCTCCAATTGCTTCTGCGACGCCACGTCCCATATCTTAATTTGTCTGATGAACAATTTTCTCTCAAATTGGATGATTCCGGGTACGGGGGTTCGAAATTGGTCATCGAAATAAAATTCGGCTTCTACAACCCCTCAAAACAATTATTTTTATTTTTTTTACAAAAATGAGATTCCCAAAATCTTTTTTTACCCTAATGGTGGCATCCATTGAGGCAGAAACGAGCATTGGGCGCATCATTCCCATGTCAATGACCAGATTGATGATGATGAAAAATTGGTGTAAAAAACGACGATCGAATTGAAAACGATGAGTAATATATATATATATGTATCGACGACCAAAATGTAGCAAATTTCAAATGTACAATGAATGAATGATGTGATTCATTCTTTGCTTCCAATATCGAATTCCTTCCGAACATTTGTTTGATTCTCGGCGAAGCGATCGAACGCGCTGATCAGACCGGCTCCGTAATATGTGTACTGGGAATTCGTCTGATCACTGAAAATTGAATGGTTATAAGGCACCTCTCCTCACTGATCAGTGATCACTCTTCTGATCAAAAACGAACCCCCCCATCCCCACCTGTGATATTCCTTCTGGAACTTTCGGCGCTTCTGATGAATCTGAGAAGACTCAATTTTAGTGCGCGAGAATTGTCCATTCCCCTCTGAGCACCTTAAGAATTTCCTTCAGGTCCTGCTCGGTGATGTGCTCCTCGCCACCCGAGTCCGGGTCCGACTCCTCCATCAGCAAGTCGAGCAACCATTTGCGCTCCCCCACATCGCTGGTGTTGTACAATGTGCTCGTCTCGGCCATCTGATCAGCACGATCGCCCCAAATGTCCTGTTTCAGAATGAAATGGTGAACGAATTGCACAAGTGTCGAATGGACACCACCTCAACAGACAGAAGATCACGCTTGGCTTTACCCGGAATTTGTTTGTTTCGTGCCTGCCCTGGGCCAATTGACAATGTGCCGGGAATTCTGCAAAATGGGGACCAGTTCAGCCAAGATGTTTAAAAATTCAAAAAAAATTTTGTATGCTTCTCACGAAAATCACTAAAAATGTCCAACTTAATTGGCTGATCGATCAACCGCTTCAGCTGATCAATGAATTTGGTCATGTCCAGCATTCGCTCCAATCGCTCAATGCGTGGCGGCACTGACGCGCGCCGTTTCCGTCCCAACGGAGGTCCGGCCATCGCCAAAATGTGCATTCAAAAATATTGAAGAATTTATGTGAAAAAAACGACGAAAAAATTTTGGTATACAAATTGCACATCATTTACATTCAAAAAATTTGATGTTTCAACACAAAAAACCTTTTAATTGAACACCTCCACACAAATTGACAAAAAGAAATGACATGGACTAACAAAATGTTAACAAATTGACCCATCAAAATTTTAAAAACTGTGCAAAAAAGAGGGGAGACAGACGGGTCTATTCGGCTTTTTCTATAATAACATGGATCATCATCAACGAGTTGGGACATTATCGTAATTTTGATTGAACACAAAACACAAAAAAAAGTTCGGGCCGCTTCTTCTAGCAGTGCGTTCAATTGTATGGGCGTGAAGGCGAGTCCGCTCGGCCTGTGCTTTCCATTCGATGCAACTGCAGCTCATAATTGGCCGGCGACGCTTTTGCGTCTCGCAAGTCCATGCTACGATTTTCGCGCTCAAACGATTCGACCTGAAAATATTTACAAAATAATAATAATAATAATGAAAATTTGGAAATTTTTTGTTTACCCACCTGAACGTACAAATTTTTGTCAGGGTCAAACTCAATGTCGGTCACTTCTTGGAAGAGTGCGTGCGGTGTTGGCAACGGCTCGCAACCAATACGGCCAAAAAAGTCCAGAACATTCACTGAAAGGGAAACAATTTTTGTAAAAACCTATTAAAAACTCTAAGAATTAAGCCTGGTTTCTATTTTTTTGTAGTATAAAATTAGTTTAAAATCCCTGGACCCAGCAAAAAATATTCCAAAATTCAACCAACCAATGTCCCGGTGAAGAAAACGCAACGAGGACGAGTGCGATATGTCCATCGCTTGGGCAAGGTCAATCACGTACACGATGCCCAAGTGGTAGAGCAGGTTGAACTCGCTCAAATCGCCGTGCACCAGCTGGCACTGCTTGTACATTTTGATGACTATCTGAATGTAAAAAATTTCTGATTTTTGATTTAAAAAACAACAACAATGTTTGTTTACACCTCCCGAACTTGCTCAAAAGCGTCCAGTTTTGTCGATTCATCGGTCCATTTCAACTCTTTCAATTTGAGCGCCGGCTGCGCGTCTCCAATCATCGACATCAAAAGCACATGCTTTCGCAATTTGATCGGTGTCGGACATTTAATGTTGGCATTTTTCAGCCTAAATTTACTTGGAATAATATCAGACACACAAGTTCTTTTTAAAATTAAGAAATTTCGTGAAAATAAAAGGCCTATGAAGCCATAACCTGAGCAACATTAGAATTTGTATAACGAAGACACTTTCTATTCATTTTAAAACCATTTTTCTCTAAAATAAATTTAAAGCGGTAGAGAACGTTTTTGAACATTTTAAATTTAACGGAGTTTTATTCGAAACAGAATGACATTTGTCAACTCGTACCGTTTGAGGTTGAGAAATTCCTTCTCCGTCCAAATTTTCATCACCCGGCGTGGGTTTCTGAAGCGAAAGTCGTCCTTCACATATTCGGCTCTGTTACGAAAGCCGGTCAACGTCGTCTTGTACACTTTGATCGCAAAATGTGTTGGCGTTGACTGCCGAACTGGTCGCCCATCATTTTCCGCCGCTTCAACTGTTGATGATGATCCACCCTCTTCCTCCACCACCTCCTCATGATCCGGTACAGCAGATATGCCCATCTTATTCCGATCGCAATCGGCATCCAAAATTGCATGCAAAACAGCTGCCTCTTTGCCGGTTGCGATAACTTCTGAAAAAAAACAAAAATTATTCATCAGAAGAGAGGTTGGTCTTCTCATCCCTATAAGAACCCCGAAATCGAAAGCTTTTTTTTGTTTCACCCGCTCATGTCCCCTGCAAATTCTTGACCACCTCCGACCCGGTCGAACTCGCCGCTGTTGATCCACTTCAGCAAGGTCAGGCGGGTCTTCATGTCCACAGACATTTCGCTGGTCGCCTTCTCCTCCTTGTCCTTGGCGCGCATTTTTCGTCGGCTCTCAGTTTTGCCAAAGGTGCGCAGTTCGTTCAACACTTTGCCCCCAATTCGGCTGTCAATGAAGTCGCCGGTGGACAATGCAAGCGGCAATTGCAGCGCCTTGTCCGTGCTCTTCAGCTCCGCAATGACCGGGTCATGCTTTGTCACGACGGTGCCGTCAGTATTCTTCAAAATTCCGCATGAAGAAAATTCGGAAGGAGCAAGCTTTTCTGAAATGTGTGAACATTCTTGATCGAGTCATCAATCACATCGATGTTTATGTTCCCTTAAATGAAACAAAAAAAAGGGGTGTCGATTCAGGTCCATGATTAGTAAGTCTAAAGATCTTGGTAGGCAATACCGAAAAACTTTTCAGACTGATAGCTCGTTCAGACCGGGATTTCGGGACAACAATTGTTTGGATCACATTTTTCAAAAAACAATGAAATTAGTTTTAAAGTTGATAAAAATGTGTTTCTAGGGGTATCCGAGGGCGTAGAGTCCGAATTTAACCTCTATTTTGACCAAAGGGCCCGAATTCGAACAATTTTCAAAAAAGGCAAGTAATGATCGAATACGGCTCCGGGGTTAGTAATTGATCGAAATAGAAATCAGATTCGGACTCTACGCCCTCGAATACCCCTAGAAAAATCTTTTAATCGATTTGAAAACTAATTTTATTTTATTTTTTTGAAAAATGGGGGGCACCATCTTAACTAGGTATTACCGAATTTTCAGTGTTCGTGAACAGGCGGCTTCTCCTGAACCCGAACAAACTCACCGTATAACAAGCTGGTCGCAAACTCTCTGAGCTCGTCGTCGTCGTCTCCTTCCTCCTCGTCGTCGCTGCTTTCGCACTTTGTCTGCTGATATTGCTTCTCCATCTCGCGCATGTAATTGTACGGATCCGGCGCAAGTACAGCTTGTCGTCGACCCGTCGTCGCTTTGCTCTCCCCAAACTTTCGGTTCAGCTCGTCCTCCCGGTCGAATTCCCTCTGCAACTTCAACGCAAGCTGTTCATCTGCTGTACAATCGGGGTCCCGCGACAATTCAAGCGCCAGCTCAAAGTCCCTTGAACAGTCCGCATCCAAATGTTCAAATTCGTTGGTAAACTCCGTCCTAGACTGTTGTTGTTGTTCTTCCTGCAAGAAAAAAATAAATAAATTTAAAAAAAAGTAAATTCATTTTATCGTTCTTTTAAAAAACTTACTTTTTGACTCTGTTCTTCCATAATTTCCATCAGTGAAGTGATTGGCTCCTGAACTTTTTCCTCGTCACTTGACGGCTTATTCCCCCATGCAAATTTGATTCCGTCCGCCATTTATGCTTTTCCCAAAAACCCTCCGCCTAAATGGATGTGTAAAAATGAAACTTAAGCATTAAATGAAGAAAATTCCAAAAAAGATTTGGAGGACGAGTAAATGCTTAATTTAAACGTTAAAACATGGAGACTAGGAATATGAAGTATAGAATCTTAGTGGAATATTGAGGCAGCTGGATACTGGACCATGGAGTCTTCAAAACCCCCGGAATCGGAATTTTTCTGGGTCAAAAATTCCGGACTTCAACCGGGGCACGAAAATCCCGGATTTTCACCTTATAATTCCTTGTTTTCAAAAGTTAAAATGCCGATCTTGTTTTGCAAATCAAAATCCTTTTCTTAAAGGGATTTTTCAGGATCAAAAGCAGAAAACCAAAGCCTACAAACATAAGTTTATGTACATATTTACCGTCCCGAAACTCTCTCAAAAAAAAATTGTTAAAACCCAAAAAAATAAAACGCCATAAATTTGAATTAACGCGAAGATAGCTTAACAAATAAAACGCCATAAATTTGAATTAACGCGAAGATAGCTTAACAAATAAAACGCCATAAATTTGAATTAACGCGAAGATAGCTTAACAAACAAAACGCCATAAATTTGAATTAGCGCGAAGATAGCTTAATAAATAAAACGCCATAAATTTGAATTAACGCGAAGATAGCTTAACAAACAAAACGCCATAAATTTGAATTA
>MEIZ01000014.1:692194-704175 GCA_001723225.1 Globodera ellingtonae | reverse complement strand
GGGGGTGAACCGCGCAATTCATGAGAACTGTGCGCGTGATTATGAAATTTCGTTAAATGAAAATTTCAACAAAATTTTGCAGTTTCCCGCCGCGAAACACGAATTACAAGATACGTGCCTGGTTCGGGGACTTGGAACTCAAATTCAATCCAATTTCCAATAACAAAAGAACATTTGACAGGGCACAGCAGTACGGTGGGCGAGGCCATGCCCAGCAACAGCAGCAGCAGGCCTCCTATTACAACCAGTCGTCGTCGTGGAACAGCTCTGGTGGTGCCGACCGGGCTGCAGACGTGGTCAACTCGCGCGCATTCAATGCGGCGAGCACAAGCGGCGGCGGCGGCGGAACTTCTGGCTGGGGCAGACAGGCCGATGACATTCTGACGGGTCACTCACTACTGCCAATTCGGATTCATTTTGAGCACTGAATTGTATTTTTCAATTGCAGAGTGGAACATGTACGGCTCGTCGCCACAGAAGGACAACAACAACCCTTCATCTGGAAGCCGATTTCAGCAGCAGTCGTTGTCGTCGTCATATGGCGGTGGCAGAACTGGTGGTGGTGGTTCGATGTTCTCTGGTGGCGGTGGTGGTGGTGGTGGAAGACGCTATTGATTGATTGAACGATGTGAACAAGTGGATGGATGGATGGATGGCATTTGGATGTGTTGAGTGTGTGATTTCTAACCGTTTTCGAACCCGATTTTTTTGACGAGACATTTTTAAGACAAATTTCAATGCATTGTATTGTCATCATGAGAAAGCGGTCAAGAAATTGTAGAATTTAAATGTTTGGAGAGGAAATGTCAGCTTTTATCCAGTCTAAATTTTTGGTTCTGTACTACAAAAGGAAAATAAAATTATAAAAGGAAAACCATATTTGTCGACTTTTTGTTTGGATTGGGTGGGGGGGGGGTTTGATTTTGACATTTTGCACTTTTTGAGTTGCGAAGAGAATGAATTGTTTTTGTTTATTCAGAAAATAAATTATAGCAAAACAGAAACGTGACAATGATCGAAGATCATTTACTCAATGTGTCAAGGAAACTCAAAAAATGAGTTGGTTCTCAGATGGACGTCTTCGGGACGTGCAGAGCAGCTAGCTACTCCTGCTGCTTCTGCTCCTGCTCAATCGCTTTCTTCACCTCAATGGGAATGGAGCGCTTCCCATTGCCCGTCGTCTTCATGCCGGTGATGCACAAGCGGCCCCCGTCCAGCTCGCACTTGATGCTCTCCTTTTGGATGCCTTCCGGAATGAGCACACGACGACAGAACTGGCGGTGCACCGACTCGCCTGAAATGTGTGCCATGGGCATTGTTTTTGATTAAAAACAATTTCGGATTTATCCTCAAATTCGTGAAATTGGTGTAATCCCACAACAAAAACTCACCCTGGTTCTGTTCGCGGTGTTCACCCTCCACAACAATTTCATTGCCCTTCAGCTCGACGTTGACCTCCTCGGGACGGAAGCCGCTGACGTCCACCTGAATTTTTTTGGACATGCAAAAATGCCATTAAAAGAATGTGCCACGTTTTTTGTTTTCTCCCCCACCTTGTACGAGAGCTCGCCACTGTCCGACATGCTCAGCTGCGCGACGTGGTCACGAAGCTGAAACGGATGTTCATGTGTTCATCTCCAAGAAGTCCAAGTTCACTCCGCCCACCTGAGGCTGAATGCCGTCAAAGAAACGGTCAAGTTCGCGCTCCATTTGGTCCAAAGGCGCAAAGAAGGAATGCCCGACGGTGGGCCACAATGGGCGGCGATAGAACGGGTCAATTGGAAGCAGAGAAGACATTTTTTCGGAACGTTTGGATTTTAATGAATTTGAAATTTGACTGAAAAAAAATTTTGCACTTCAAAACGTTTGGCACAGAGTCTTCAACAGGTTCAGCAAAGAAACGGGCAAAAAACAAGGTCAAATTCAGGTGCTTTGGTGAGTGAAACGCGCTCTCTCTAAACTGTTGAAGGGAATGCCGAAAGTTTAGGCTTTGACGGGCTTTCAATAAATGCCAAAAATTTAGGCAAAAAATTGATGGGTTTTCAATAAATTTGTGGCACAAAGAGACACGGTGGGCAAGGAGGGAGACGACGAAGGTGTGCATGTTTCCAAGAAAAGGACGGGCAAAGAGCATTTTGTGTTTAAACTTTAAAGCCTGTCTCTTATACACATCTAGATGTGTATAAGAGACAGATGTGGTGGTGGTGGTGGTGGTAAACAAAAACAAAATTTTTTATTTTTTTTCTATAGGAAATTTTTTTTGATTTTTTTTTGAAAAAATGCGCGTTATTGTTAAGAAACGCAACGGCCGGCTCGGCTCCCAGTTGTACTTTTTTTCAGAAAATTGTCCGGCAAAATTCCTCGACAGATTATATTTTCACTATCACTACATATCAAACAGAAACAGGACACTTTCATTTTGATCACATTTTATGGGACGGGGGGGGGGAGGCCCATTTCATATTTGTCTATTTGAGTCCTCTCTACTGGACGCGCATTTTACAGCGCCGGCCGCGCCTTGGGGACCGCAGCCGCCACGACGTCCGGCCTAAAAATGGAATGGATGCCGAACGATTCGGTTATAGAGAAAACATTTACATTTTACGGAGCTGAACTAATCAGCTTTGAGTCCCCACTGTTCTTCGCCTGCATCCAGTCAACCATATATGCGTCAACGGCCGAAGCTCCCTTAACGGGAAAAGGGGGTGGGTGTACTGCTTGAAAATGTGGTGATTAGATTATGGCCAAAGCTCGCCATGCACTCGCGCGGACCCATTCTCTCCATTGACTGACCGAGTTGCTAATGAGGTCGATTGTGATCGGGAAGTTGCCCTCCGGCAACAGGACGGGCGCGGGCGACGGCAAGTCCGGTTTGCCCTTTGGCACGCCGACGGTGAAGTTGTTGGGCGTGAACACCGGTGTCGGGTCAACCGCGCGTTTGATGCCCACGAGGCGTTTGTATTGCGCCTTGGGGTGATATTGTTGCCACACGTTGCCCATGTTGCGGTCGCCGAACGACTCCCAAAGCAATTTTGGCGCCATGGCGGGCAGCAAATCGGTGAAGTGCCCGCGGGGGCCCAACGCGCCTTTCATGGTCTCTTCTTGCCAGTTAGCCACAAATTGTTGCGCATTCGGATCCTCCGTGGTGTTGTAAAAGGCATCAAACGAGGCACTCAAGGTCGCGTCGCGCCAACTGTACGACACCAAGTCGCGTTTGTCCACCGGATTCTTGCGCAACGAATTGCGATAGAACGCGGACTTGGAGCCGCCGGTGCTCTGCAACTGCGAGATTATCTCGAAACGGCCGGCACGTTTAAGTGGATTCGGGTCCTGTTTGAAAATGAGGGGCAATAATCAAATACTTCATGCGGTTCATCACCAGGACCAGCAGAAAGCCATGCATGAGCTACCATTTTACCCACCTTGAACGCCTCGCTGAGGTCCAGCTGGATGTTGTTACCGCTTGCGGACGACGCGCCGCTGTACTGGTGGCCGCCAGTGCGGACGGCGATGTTGACGCGCTTTTGACGTGCGTAGTTCACCGCCGCTTGGACGTCCTTCACCGACGTGGCCACCAAAATCAGCTTCGGCCTCATCCGCGTGTAGTTCATCGACGTGGAGGCGTACTGGTAGCACCTGGAATACGAATGAATTGGCATGCCGTAACCAGCAGAACCCCCGAATCTCTCCGTGACGCTGCAAATATACCATTTCTCGTAATTTCGATCATTGGCATCTTCTCGATCAAAACATTCGCCAACGAAGCCTTTAACAGCCGGGCACTCGGAGTTGATGATGTCGGTGAACGCCAAAACGGTGAAGCACAACAACAAAAATGACAACAATTTGTCCATTGTTGTGCCTACCTATTTTATGAACCTTTAAAAGCGTAAAATTTAAGTCTAGATCACATCACTGATCAGCAACAGATTACTGATCAGTGAGTGACAAATTCTAAGTCCAGATCAAATCGCAGAGCAGCAACAGATTACTGATCAGTGACAAATTCTAAGTCCAGATCACAAACTCTAAGTCCAGAAAGATCAGTGACAGATTAAGTCCCGATCACATCACTGATCAGAGACAAGCCCAGATCACTGATAGAGGACGAACTTGGAGCTTTACGGAAAGGCCAATGTGCGCCATGGGAGTGGGGGTGGTGGGTATTTAAGCAGTTCGGCCGTGAGGGGGCCGGCGATGTGTCCCCCGCGGGGGCAACTAATGACCTTTGGTGCCACGTTGACTTTTTTTTTGGCGGAAGAACGGAAAATTTGACTAGACTAATTGAAGTTGAGCAACAGCTAAACCAACCAATTGCATTTATTTAAAAATTATTAATTTTAAAGTACGAGCACGAGGAACAAAAAGTTTTGAAACAATCGAAGAACAAAAAAAATGATTTTTAACCAAAAAGTCCAAAAAAATTCTCTCTTTAATCTGTGAAAGTGAAGAATTCGGCGAATAAAACTCTTCAGATTTGATGGAATTTTTACTCTTATTAATGAAAATTTTTTAATTATTTCAAAATAAAATTAAAATAATTAGAAAATATGTTTAAAATAGCTTGAGATGTTTTTAAAACTTAATTCTTTTATTTGTTTTCGTTCTTATTTTTATGTACATACAAACCTTGCTGATTTTTAAAAACTAAAAATCCTCCGCCATGAACATAAATTAATAAACAAAAAAAAAAGTATTTAAAAATTAATTAATTTAATTTTAAATTTTGATGAAAATAAATCGTTAACCCTGGCCTTTGGAGTTGGGGTTAAGAAACCTTCCGGGTTAACGCCGTTAACCCGAAGACGAAAAAGAGGCGGCCCCAGAACAATTCTCCGGGACGTGATGGAATCGTCCAGTTTGGTGGTGGTGCCCCGTTGGGGATGCTCAAGACCCGCCGATGCCGAGACTTGAACCCAAAATACTCGACTTTTTCGAGATTTGGTGCCGAATCGCCTTCGTCGGCACCAAGCCGTTCAGCACGGATGCTTCTGCTGCCGCTGTTGGTGTTGTTGTTGCGGTGGCAGCTGACTGCAACGCGTGTAATCGCCACGGACGAACAGCACACTAATCCTAAAACTTGGGAAGGAAACCGTTAAGCCTATTGATTTTTTTTTAGATTTGAATAAATGTTTTTTATTGAATTTTATGTTTGTTTTTAGAGAATTCGGCAACTCGAGCTATTCATTACATTTTTATCACTATCAGACAATACAGTTCAATACCACCACGACCACCAACGTCATCATTCCCTGGTCCCGAAGGTGTCGGTAAAGCCAATTTTGTTTTTGTTTTTGGGCACGGTGGTATCGACACGAAAACTTTTTCGTAAATATATAAATTTGTTGACTACTGGACTGGCTGAACTGCTGGCTCACTGTGTTTCTGGCCGCAACAAATTGGTCAAGTCGGTCGGCTGTCCAATTTGACCATTGCCGCTTTTGCAGCTTGGCGGCGTTCCAATTGCTGAGGTACAGCCGCTTGTCGTACGGCATGATGAACTCGCGGGCGCTCGGAAATGCATTTCTTAATGACGTGTTGGACAACGGCGTGTGCACGTTCCAGTCCATGTCCTGCTGCGGGACCGGAATGCGTCTAGTGCCATTAAATGCGGCCTCAATGCGTTGGAAGAAGCCGGTGACGTTGTCGTCAACTTTTTGATTCTGGCCACCGATGTTTGACCTGCGCAAAAAAGTTTTCGGGCTTAAGAAGACGCGTTGACGCCATAGCATCGTTCATGGACCAGGGATGTAACCAGGATTCTGGAAGTTTTCCCGAAGATTCCGGACATTTTTTTGGACTTAATCTGATTACGTCTCTAGTTCAGCACCACGAAGGTGGCCTGGTCAAGAAAAGGAGTTCCCGGTTTGGCTCTCCATTAGCCTGATCAGTGTCCGTGCAAAAACTGATCAGACAATGATCAGCGCCTTGATCTGTCCAGTCAGTCCCCAGTTTCACCCAATTTTTGATCACAAAATCAATCACTCTCTACCATTGCACAGATATACTGATGATGGATGGCAGTGGCCTGGGGCCTGCCAATGTTTTGTTGCCCGACAACAGCGTGACCGCAAGGTCGTAGTCGCGGTCAAGCTCAGACGTTTGAGACAAAACATAGAGAATGTCCAGCAAGCTTTGCTTCGTGTACTAAAAGCGTAAGGAGGTTAAAGACTGAGATGACAGTTGATCAGTGCCATTCAATTGAAACAGATCAGTGCCATTCAAATCAAACATCAGTTCCATTCTATGAAACTGATCAGTGCCATTCTGTTGACAGCTGATCAGTGCCATTCTAATGGCAGCTGGATCAGTGCCATTCTAATGACAGCTGATCAGTGCCATTCTAATGACAGCTGATCAGTGCCATTCTAATGACAGCCAATCAGTGCCATTCTAATGACAGCTGATCAGTGCCATTCTAATGACAGCCAATCAGTGCCATTCTAATGACAGCTGATCAGTGCCATTCTAATGACAGCCAATCAGTGCCATTCTAATGACAGCTGATCAGTGCCATTCTAATGACAGCCAATCAGTGCCATTCTAATGACAGCTGATCAGTGCCATTCTAATGGCAGCTGGATCGATGCCATTCAAATCAAACTGATCAGTGCCATTCAATTGAAACAGATCAGTGGCATTTAAATGAAACTGATCAGTTCCATTCAACTTGCCATTCGGATGAAGACAACTAACCAAGTAATTTCCACGGAATGCACGCGAGTTTGGGTGATCTTGGTCTCGGACCGGTTTTAGTGTGACGTGCGTCAGGACGGCTGTTGATGGATGGATTCAAATTAAAAATGAATGAATTTAACTTTTGATTTGACACCAAAACTGATCAGATCGTAAGAATACTCTCTTTGATCAATGATCATTTTTGCGTATGTCCCCAAAGGAGACAAAAAATGGCACCAAAATTGCCCGGGCTGCCGCCGAGCACGGCATAGAAAAGGTCGCGAATCGTTTTGTTCTGCGAGTCCGGCTGAACATGCAAAGCTTTTCCTGAAATGTGCCGAAATTGCCGCTTCATCTTTGAATTATTCGAAAAAATTGAAAAGTTCACCATCCGCCGTGACCATGTCCAAGCCGACCACATGGTCGCCGAACAGCCCGAACGCTCGGATTGCCACGCCATAGCCACCGGTTTGCACGTGTCCGCCAACATGGACAGTGCTGTAAACAGAAAGAGTCAGTCAATCGTCGGCATGTGGCACAATGCCTGGGGCTCTGTTCACAAAACGAATGATCTTCACTGATCACTACTGATCAGGATCACTTCAGGCGGCGTTCTGATCATTGATCAGGCGACGCTCTGATCACTTCAGGCGGCGTTCTGATCATTGATCAGGCTTCGCTCTGGTCACTGAACAGGCGACGCTCTGATTACTGAACAGGGAGATGTTCTGATCATTGATCAGGCGACGCTCTGATCACTGAAAGGCGGCGCTCTGATCACTTCAGGCGGCGCTCTGATCACTGATCATGCGGTTCCTTTTTCTCATTCATTTTTGATCAGTGCCAACAAAGCACCGTTCAGTTCACCTGCAGACACCGGCGGGGACGAACAGTCCGTTTGCAGTTAGCATGGAATACAAATTCCACAACGAGAAGCTGACGCCAACACGCACAGTGCCCGCTTTTTGGTCTACTTTAAAGTCAACGTCCGGGTCCTGAAATGGACGAGACGAATGTAACAACGGTGTCCACATCCAACTTCATGCGGTTCATCACCAGGACCAGCAGAAAGCCATGCATGAGCTGACCATTTTACCCACCTTGAACGCCTCGCTGAGGTCCAGCTGGATGTTGTTACCGCTTGCGGACGACGCGCCGCTGTACTGGTGGCCGCCAGTGCGGACGGCGATGTTGACGCGCTTTTGACGTGCGTAGTTCACCGCCGCTTGGACGTCCTTCACCGACGTGGCCACCAAAATCAGCTTCGGCCTCATCCGCGTGTAGTTCATCGACGTGGAGGCGTACTGGTAGCACCTGGAATACGAATGAATTGGCATGCCGTAACCAGCAGAACCCCCGAATCTCTCCGTGACGCTGCAAATATACCATTTCTCGTAATTTCGATCATTGGCATCTTCTCGATCAAAACATTCGCCAYCGAAGCCTTTAACAGCCGGGCACTCGGAGTTGATGATGTCGGTGAACGCCAAAACGGTGAAGCACAACAACAAAAATGACAACAATTTGTCCATTGTTGTGCCTACCTATTTTATGAACCTTTAAAAGCGTAAAATTTAAGTCTAGATCACATCACTGATCAGCAACAGATTACTGATCAGTGAGTGACAAATTCTAAGTCCAGATCAAATCGCAGAGCAGCAACAGATTACTGATCAGTGACAAATTCTAAGTCCAGATCACAAACTCTAAGTCCAGAAAGATCAGTGACAGATTAAGTCCCGATCACATCACTGATCAGAGACAAGCCCAGATCACTGATAGAGGACGAACTTGGAGCTTTACGGAAAGGCCAATGTGCGCCATGGGAGTGGGGGTGGTGGGTATTTAAGCAGTTCGGCCGTGAGGGGGCCGGCGATGTGTCCCCCGCGGGGGCAACTAATGACCTTTGGTGCCACGTTGACTTTTTTTTTGGCGGAAGAACGGAAAATTTGACTAGACTAATTGAAGTTGAGCAACAGCTAAACCAACCAATTGCATTTATTTAAAAATTATTAATTTTAAAGTACGAGCACGAGGAACAAAAAGTTTTGAAACAATCGAAGAACAAAAAAAATGATTTTTAACCAAAAAGTCCAAAAAAATTCTCTCTTTAATCTGTGAAAGTGAAGAATTCGGCGAATAAAACTCTTCAGATTTGATGGAATTTTTACTCTTATTAATGAAAATTTTTTAATTATTTCAAAATAAAATTAAAATAATTAGAAAATATGTTTAAAATAGCTTGAGATGTTTTTAAAACTTAATTCTTTTATTTGTTTTCGTTCTTATTTTTATGTACATACAAACCTTGCTGATTTTTAAAAACTAAAAATCCTCCGCCATGAACATAAATTAATAAACAAAAAAAAAAGTATTTAAAAATTAATTAATTTAATTTTAAATTTTGATGAAAATAAATCGTTAACCCTGGCCTTTGGAGTTGGGGTTAAGAAACCTTCCGGGTTAACGCCGTTAACCCGAAGACGAAAAAGAGGCGGCCCCAGAACAATTCTCCGGGACGTGATGGAATCGTCCAGTTTGGTGGTGGTGCCCCGTTGGGGATGCTCAAGACCCGCCGATGCCGAGACTTGAACCCAAAATACTCGACTTTTTCGAGATTTGGTGCCGAATCGCCTTCGTCGGCACCAAGCCGTTCAGCACGGATGCTTCTGCTGCCGCTGTTGGTGTTGTTGTTGCGGTGGCAGCTGACTGCAACGCGTGTAATCGCCACGGACGAACAGCACACTAATCCTAAAACTTGGGAAGGAAACCGTTAAGCCTATTGATTTTTTTTTAGATTTGAATAAATGTTTTTTATTGAATTTTATGTTTGTTTTTAGAGAATTCGGCAACTCGAGCTATTCATTACATTTTTATCACTATCAGACAATACATTCATTGATCACATTTTATGGGACGGGGGTGGGGGGGGGGAGGGCATCGGTCGTCTCTTTTCATCTCCGTCCATTTGAGTCCTCTCTACTGGACGCGCATTTTACAGCCGGCCACGGGCTCTGTTGGCGCCGCCGCCGCCGCCGCGACGTCCGGCCTAAAATTGACGGACATCCGTAGGAGCATTACGGCGCTGAACTAACCCCTTTTGAGTCCCCACTGTTCTTCGTCAGCATCCAGCCAACCATATATGCGTCAACGGCCGCCTCTCCCTTAATGGGAAAAGAGGGTGGGTGTACTGCTTGAAAATGTGGTGATTAGGTTATGGCCAAAGCTCGCCATGCACTCGCGCGGATATAATCAGCTCCATTGCCCACCCATTCTCTCCATTGACTGACCGAGGTGCGAATGAGGTCGATAGTGATCGGGAAGTTGTCCTCCGGCAACAAGACGGGCGCGGGCGACGGCAAGTCCGGTTTGCCCTTTGGCATGCCGACGGTGAAGTTGTTGGGCGTGAACACCGGTGTCGAGTCAACCGCGCGTTTGATGCTCACGAGACGGTCATATTGCGCCTCGGGGTGATATTGTTGCCACACGTTGCCCATGTTGCGGTCGCCGTACGTCTCCCAAAACAATTTMTYCGCCATGTCGGGCYGCAAATCGGTGWAYTGCCCGCGGGGGCCCAACGCGCCRTTCAGCGTGTCCTCCTGCCACTGSTCCACAAATTGTTGRGCYRCCGGATCRTCSGTGGTGTTGTAAAAGGCGTCAAACGAGGCACCCACGGTCATGTTGCGCCAACTGTACGACACCAAGTCGCGTCCGTCCACCGGATTCTTGCGCAACGAATTGCGATAGAACTGGGACTTGGAGCCGCCAGCGTTCTGCAACTGCGAGAATATCTCGAAACGGCGGCCGGATTTGTCGGATCCGGAACCTGTTTGAAAATGGGGGGGGGGGAATATTCAAATAAAATTGATTGCCAACTCCCGTGCGCTAGAATTTCAGTACCAAAGCGGGACATTTGAGTCTCAATCCGGATCCCGGCACTATTCTAGTCGATTGGCGGCGGGGGTTTCGACACGAAAACTTTCATACTCTGTGGGAGTTACACGAAAACTTTCATAAATCTGTGAGAGTATCGACACGAAAACTTTCATAAATCCATTGAACTGCTTGCTGCTGCTGCTCACATTGTTTCTGGCCGCAATGAATTGGTCAAGCCGGTCGGCTGTCCAATTTGACCAAAGCCGCTTTTGCAACGTGGCGGTGTTCCAATTGCTGAGGTAAAGCCGCTTCTCGTACGGCATTAAGTACTCGCGGATGCCCGGGAACATATATCTTAATGGCATGTTGGACAACGGCGTGTGCACGTTCCACTCCATGTCATCAGGGAGCCGTATGCGTTTAGTGTCCTCAAATGCGGCCTCAATGCGTTTGAAGAAGCCGGTGACGTCACTGTCCACCGGTTGACGTTGGCCGCCGATGTTTGACCTGCGCAAGTTTTGAGGAATAAGCTGCAGCTCTTTGTGGCAGGGTGGCCTGATCAGTTTCATATAAAACTGATCGGGCAATGACTGATCAGCGTCCAGTCCCAGTCTGCACCCAATTTTGATCACAAAATCAATCATCCATTCTCTACCATTGCGCAGATATACGGATGACGGATGGCAGTGGAGAAATTGGAAAATCTTTCTTGCCCGACATCACCGTGACCATAATGTCGTAGTCGCGATCGAGCTCAGCCGTTTGAGTCACAAAATAGAGAATGTTCTGCGAGCTTTTCTTCGAGTACTAAAAGCGTAAGGAGGTTAAAGACAGAGATGGCAGCTGATCAGTGCCATTCAAATCAAACTGATCAGTGCCATTCAAATCAAACTGATCAGTGCCACTCAAATCAAACTGATCAGTGACATTCAAATCAAACTGATCAGTGCCATTCGGATGAGCTGACCAGTGCCATTCTATGAAACTGATCAGTTCCATTAAATGAAGGCAACTAACCAAATAGGTTGCACGATATCCAACCGAGTTTGGGTGATCTTTGTCTTGGATCGGTTTTATTGTGACGTGCGTCAAGACGGCTGTTGATGGATGGAATGGATAAAAAGAATGCAACTTTTCTGATCAGATTAGGATTCCGATCATTAAAAACAAAAATGGCACCAAAATTGCCCGGGCTGCCGCCGAGCACGGCATAGAAAAGGTCGCGAATCGTTTTGTTCTGCGAGTCCGGCTGAACATGCAAAGCTTTTCCTGAAATGTGCCGAAATTGCCGCTTCATCTTTGAATTATTCGAAAAAAATTGAAAATTTGTTCACCATCCGCCGTGACCATGTCCAAGCCGGTCACATAGTCGGCGAACAGCCCGAACGCTCGGATTGCCACGCCATAGCCACCGGTTTGCACGTGTC
>MEIZ01000014.1:656555-672678 GCA_001723225.1 Globodera ellingtonae | reverse complement strand
CCTAGAGGGAATGAATGTGTCGCTAAGCAGCCAATGGGACAGAGAACGGAGAGACAATTCCACTCCAGAGAAGCAGAGTGAGGAGCAGAGAGAGAGAGGGGAAGAGAGTGCGGCTGCGTGCGCCAGACTATCAGACGCTAAAATCGAATGTGCCTTAAGCAGGCGAGCGAGTGCCTTGGGGCAGAAGGGCATGAGAAACGCGTGCGGTTCCATGGATTTAATGAATGACGATGAAGCAGGCAGCCCCGTAGGGCGTGTGTTTAAACGAATGAGTGAATCGAATTTCCAGACATAAATGCATTGAAAGGAAGGGAGGAGTAATTAATTGATAAATGCTGACAAAGTACCCATTCACTTAATCGAAAAAAAGCAAACAAAATTGAAGTACCAAAGTTCGAAAATAAAACATGAGAAATTAATTAATGAATTTTCTTACTAATAAACAATTTCGTAATCGCTTTAATTCGGGGGTTGGTACACGAAGCCTCGAGGGGTAACCAGACCAATTAAAGCAAACACCGTCCCCCCCCCCGGCATGTTGGGGCCCAACTCCATAATTTAAAGGAAATATGGATAAAAGCATACTGAATCAAAATCAACTTGCTGACGTCATAAATTATAATTGGTACTTTTCAGTTCAGTTACACACACTTTCAGCAGACGAAACATTGTAACCAAACAAAAGTAAACAAAACATTTCGTTTGGAGTCCTATAAATGAGAAAGGAAGTATCACATTACTTTAACGATTTATCCGGAAGAAAGTTGCAACCAAATTATTTTTTGTAATTTGACTGCCAACAGAGAGGCCGGACGGGACCCGGCGGTGTTGAATTCGGGATCCCGGATTAAACAATAACACACAAATTTAAAAAAAATTCTCGACGGCATCCCCAAAAGTTCGCGGGATCCCGAACGACCATTTTTACGGAATTCAGCCGGTATCCCGAAAAGTTTGGCCCCGATCTCCAGTATTAATTTGCGCCAGATTTGGATTCAGTATGCTCGATTTATAGTTTTAAAAAAATGATCCCTAAAAAATGTGGGGAATAGAAAAAAAGTACCACTGGACAAAAGCCGTGCACCTAATTTTTGAGCCCAGAAAAAGCCAAAATTCCTACCACTTATGCAACAATTGTTGTCGAGATCCAAAGCACAGAAAGACAGTCGAGAAAACAAAATTTGTTCATAAACATGATTAAAGAAAAAGAGGAAGAAATATCGGTGGAAAATTTGGCCATATTTTTCCTTCAAATTTTCAAATATTTTATTCACTCATTTAACAACCAATAAATACTAGTAATAGCAACACCACCGAAATTGTGTCATATCCAAATGGTATGTTTTATTGTGAGCGATGGCATTGGCACTCGGAAATCCGTCAATGATGCATACATGCACAACAACAACACACGCTTTTGTCCGGGAATTGTTTCCCGAACCCCTCCTCCTGAAATGACATCTTTTTTGCTCTTTGGCCGACCCCTCGGTTACCGAAAAAAATCTTTTTGCTCGTGGGCCTGATAATATCAGGTTTTAAACATCATCAATTTTTGAAGTTCCAAGGTGTTTGACAAAGGGAGACAAGCGCGTCACCAAACGGCGAAAATTGTTTTTTTTGGACCATTTAGTGAATTTGGTTTAAAAATGGGGAAATGTTTTTTGGCCCGGGGGGGGGAGGGCTATATATCCCCCTTTTGGTTGTTGTACATGTACATTGGAAAAATTAATGGATTTCCGGCACTTTGAGGCGGAAAAAGCATAAATGTCGTTGACGAGGAGTTATGCACAATTTTAAAGCGCTTTTTGGAGGGGAAAGAACAGAACAAGACAATTACACAATGCTTTGATGACAATTAAATAATTATTATTAGTATTATACTATTTGTTGATGCATTAACATGGCAAAAATTTGCTTGCGACGCTTTCACTTCCGTCCGTTATTTGGAACTATGTCCGGCCATCATCGACCTGAAATAAAAAGAAAACATTGTTCTTGAAGAAAGGGGAGTTTTTTTGGATTTGGTGTGACCACTAACTCGACATGTGTAACAAATAGGGCAAGACTTTAAGAAGCAGAAGCTGCTCTCCAAAATTCGAAAAAAAAATCTTTTTCAAAACTCTTTTTGATCCCTTTGAACAGTCATTCAAATTTTTTTCGGTAATTCGTTGAAATTTTTTTGGGTTAAAATATAAAAAATTTTACCTTCGCCCACTTACATCTTCAAAGAGAAGACCATGGAGAGGAATTCCTCATAATCTGCAATTCAAATTTTGGAACGCCCGTTTTGTGGGTGACCCCCCCCCGCCCATTACGAATTCGAATCCATCCGTCCAAGTCCGTGTCCTTTTCACGGAAAGCCGCGGTCAACGTCTGAAGCACCACGCAAAGTTGAATGAAGTCGTCGAAATTGATGCTGCCTAAAAATGCGTAGAATTTTGTAAATGGAAGACATTTCGGAGTGTAAACACTCTTTTGTTATGTAATTTATAGAAAAAATGGAGTAAATAAAACTCGTCAATTTCTCATGAGATTTTCTCAAAGGCATCCTTTTTTTTGTTGCAAATTACGATTTTGTTATTTTCCCCTTTTGTTTCGCTGCTAGGTGAACTCCCTCCAAAGCGAAATTGGAGTTTTTAATAATTATCTCATTTGTCAGAGCGCAAACGCATAAAAAAGAATTTTAGAGAAAGAAAGAAAGAAAAAACCCCGACGAGAACGATCGAACTTCCTCATCAGCATGTCATAGAACGGCCCGGACAAACGATAACCTAAATTAGACAAAAAAAAAAAGAAAATTTTCAAAACATAAAAAAGCACACCAAACTGGGTCAGCGCGTTCATCAATTCGCCCTTGTCAATGTTTCCGCTGTTGTCGCGATCAAAAGTACGGAACACGCGAGTCCAATCATTGATATACTGAAAAACGAAATGCAATTCTGGTCCTTTGAGCAAATAGGGAATTTTTTTGTGACAAAAGTGCGTACAGTCCAAAGCGCTTGGAATTCTTGCAAGTTGATGCCGCCGTCATTGTTGTTGTCGAACATCGAAATCATCATCCGACACGTTTCCGGGTTGAACGGCTTCCATGTGCCGTTCGAGAGCGCTCGCTGAAGCTCATGCGCACTGATCTGACCGGACCGGTTACGGTCAACGGTTTGAAAGATTTGTTGCAAATTAGGCTGGGATTGCATGTAATTTATAGAAGACGGATTTTTAGTTAAGAAAATCTCTAAATAGTTGAAAAAAAGTGGCAAAAATTAAACTCATAAGCAAAAATAGTTATGAAATGTAGCCATTTCAGTGTGCCGTAAAAAAATTGACATTTCAGTTTGATGAAAATTACAAAATAATGCAGTTTTAAGTCGAAAATACCCAAAACACGGTGTCGCTTTTTCAATTTTTCACGGCTAACACTGGATATTTGAAATGGCCACACTGAAACGGTCAGAATCGAATTTATTTGTCCGGCGGCTTCGAATTTCGAAAAAAGGTCGATGCAGCAGGAAAATTAGACAAAACGCCAAAATTACACTATTTTCACACTAATTCAAAGAAATAACCCTGTGGAAGAACAACATATGGTGTAGCACAGGCTAACGCTTATATTTCGGACACCAAAATTTGCAGACGAGCTTCTTTTTATTAAGAATCAAATCACATTTCTTTAAAAGAAGTTGAAATTGGAGTCCTCTTTTAAGAGCATCCATGAATGATTGTTAAGCCCCGTAAACAAACAAATTAAACAATTATTTGTTGTTGCAATTCTTACCATTTATTAAAAGATTGTTTTTAAAGAGTTTTAATTGCAAAATGCCAGCTTCAGTGAGGAAGCGGCAGATGAAGTGCTCGTCGAATGACCAAATTCAACAAAGGCCTCTCGCATCGTTACGTCTCTCTAAAAATCGGAAGCGCCGTCGTTRGGCGAAAATGTTAGAACTTCTGTTGAATGATTAAGGACAAAAACCCTCCCAAAAAGCTGAACATTTTGGCTAAGARTCTGASACTTTAATGTCTCTTAATTTAATATAAAATCTTTCATTAATTAGCAATYACCGTATAACAACAATTTCAGCGGAGTCTGTGACGACGTTTGGTTCGATGTGTTCCGTTTCATTGGACTTGTTCAGCTCGGACTTCAAATTGCGACGCTCAGTGCCCGCTTTGACGCATTGATGGACAAACACTTCAAGGCATGGAAAGACATAAGATCAKATTTTTGCAACAAATTCGATTCCCTTTTCAGGTGATCAAATGGTCGTTGGGAAGACTGGTGATTCGACATAATGAGGACGGCACCGGTGCGCAACTCGCCAAGCCAGGCCACCCACAAAAAGAAATGGAATTCGCGGAGTCACCGCTTCCGAACGGCGTAGTCGGCTTCAGATCAATCGAAATAAGGCAGCCATTCAGAGATTGACATACATTCAGATTTTTAGAATTTCCATTAAAAATTGTTCTGTCTAAGCTTCTTCAAAATATTTGAATTTTTCAGTTACGTCGATCAAAATGCCATGACATTTTTGCATCGCATTCAGCGCCTCTTCAACACTACTGACATCGCTTTCCGTTGTGATGGCTTCGGCAAAGTCCGCGGCTTGTCACTCCGCAACATTTGGCACCTGTTTTCTGGCAACATCGTCAAATTGGACGTGGACATTGATCAGCTCACCCAATTCATTCGTCACCTCTCTCCGACTGTTCTCTGCGAATGTGCCAATCTCAGATCGATTTACTCTTACAATGCTTTCCCCGATGCTTCGGATGATAGTGGTGTTTCTTCTGCTGACCACGCTCTGTCAAAATGGTTGCACACTCCGCGGGGAAATGGACATCCAAAAATGTTTACGTTTAAAAATGGTGTCGAAGTGAAGTACGAGCACGGAAAAATGGAACAACTCAAAAAGGTAATTGGACTGTTGTGTAAAAGTGCCGTTTTTCATATTTGCTTTCATTTTAGACATTCAGCGATGCTGTCACGCCGGTCAGCTACATCATTCGTCTTCTGTACCGTTGGTCTGGTGCTTTTGAACCGTTTGAGCTGCACAATTCGGTGACACAAGAGCGTCTGACACTTCGATACGTCGATGTGCGTGCCAAATGGCTGTTGGAACGGAGTCCGATCGGAAGCGATGAGCAGAAATGGGCGGAGTTGGTCAACGAGCCGGAAGATTTGGATTTGAGGGGGGAGGGGGAGAGCAACATGATCAGTGTGGACTTCAACGTGTTGTGGCCGTCGCCGTGGCCTTTTTTCTGAAAAATTGTTTTGTTTTGTCTTCTTTGTTGCTTAGGCGAACCTTATTTTTCTGCTCTGATTTGGTTCACTGATTAGCCAAATTGCTCTGATTATACCCGTTTATTGATTCTTTTGTTTAACCATTGAGCATCTCTCTTCTGTTGGATATGTGTAATAAAATATGCAACCAATTCTTTCAAACACTTTTTAAGGGACGACCATCAACTCGTTCCCTTTCTCAACTTGTTTCCCTAAAAAGTTGTTTGTTTTAGCGGGAACAAGCCTCCCCGTGGCGGTGTTCGGGGACGTAAATTTGATCAAAAAGGAACACGTGATCTCCTCATTCAATGGAAAATTGCCGAAAAAGTTGAATCATAATTTCTGACCTTTACGGGTTTTGCCAAACTTTGAAGCCAATGTTGAGACAGCACAGCAGCCAGATACGTGTTTATCAGTCGACACAAAATCACTCGAGAACAAGCAAAACGAGAACATACAATAGTACAATAAACGCTAACAAATAAGGCGGCTTTTATAGAGAGCAGTGTTAACAGAATTTCTGGCACTCATTCACACGCCCAAACATTGCATGGAACGTCGCGAACAATGTTCTTCAGTTCTTTCTCATTCTTCTCCTGCAGATATCCAGGGCACTGCAAAAAAAATGATTTGGTGAAGAATTAATTAATTGGGTTTTTGGCATAACTTTTTGTGCCTTTTTTTTTTTTGTTTGTTTGTGTTCACACACCTTTTTGCCAGTCACGTCGTCAATATAGGTTGTGCGGATGGGAAACGCGGTCCGGTGAGTGCCGCCGACCTCTTTGCATTTTGCAGAACAATTTGTCAACGGATGCCAGCTCACCGAGCAGTAATCCACCGTGTCGATCTTGCGCTCAAGTTCTTTTTTCTGTAAATGACAATAACAACAATGATTTGTCTGAAAGCGACAAATTTTCCACCAACCTTCTCAACCGATGAGCTGAGGAGCACCGCAAAGACGATAATGTAGATGATCAGAAGGATCTGAAAAACCAACAGTCAGTTGACGGATCATAATACAACCCATCCATTACCATTAAAATGCTGAGAACGAGGTTGGAAACTGAAAGCCATTTTTTTGAGTGTGCTAATTGATTAAAAATGAACACAACCAACTCACTCGTCAAAGTCCACATGAATCGGCCATGGATCATCGGGCGAATGACCTGGACCCTGAAATGAGAGCACAAAATGGGCAGCGTCAACGACAACCAACCATCCGGCGATTCCTCTGCTTTTTATACGTCCCGGATCATCGTCAAGCTCAATGTTGTCGCTGAGATCGCTGAGCTGAAAAACATTTAATTTATGAAACGCACAAACGTTCCCATTTCATCAGAAACATACCGCGGCGCTGAGCTCGCCAATGCGCTCAACTTCAGATGGAGTCGGTTCAGGCTCAGTTGCATCCGAATTAGAAGTTTCCATTTATTGTGGTGATTGAAACAATGAAAAGGGAAAACATTTTAATTACGGAAGGAAGATTCAAAATTTTGGTGTGGTTAAAATTGGGAGAGTTCACCAAATTTACTTTTTTTGTTTATTTAAGATGGAAAAGGAGGACACAATTATGACATTTTTTGTAAGCATTTGAACAAAAAGTGGAAACAATGCAAAAAATGACAAAACAAATGACACAACAACAACAAAATTTCTTCATTTTATACTTGTATCAAAACAAAAAATCCTTTTTTTTTCTTGTTCAAAAGCATTGCATTTTTTATGCAAATGAATTTTTCCACAATTTTACTCTTTACCACCTTCAAGTTTTGTACATCTCCTCGCCCCACAGGAAAGCAACTCGGACATTTTTTTGTTCTATTTGACACTGGGATATTTTTTGTACTACCGGTATACCATTCGACGCTCGGAGCGGAAGCGGTTCAGTTTTGGAGGGACAAAGTGGCCATTGACAAAAAGAGAAAAGAAATCGGCACAAATGCATTTGAAAATGGGCACACTTTTGTTGCTGCATCAAATTTTGTTGGTCTGTTTTTTTCAAAAATTTGGAATTTCACTGAAAATTCCCAAAATTTAACAAATATTGAAAAAATGCCGTCGAAATCCAAAGCTAGGATACAGACGACGGCCCCCCGCTGGTCTCGCTAACAAATAAGATTGATTTTTTTTTGGCGAAAATTTTTTCCTGCAAAAGTTATTTAAGACATTCGTAATCAAAAGCATCAGTAAACATCCAATCAGTCTGAAGAATTGCCATAAATTTGTTCGTTTCTGCTCGCTCACTCATCTTCATCGTTGGTCTCCTCCTCCGATCCGGACGCAGCTTCTGAGTCTGAGTCAACAGTGTTCGGCCGCACACATGCCTGGGCAAAAAAGACGCATGAGAAGAGAGTTAAAGACCCAAAAAAAAAAAATAATAATTAATTCTTTTTTGTATATACATTGCCGCTCGAGCAGGAGCTGTATTCGGAAGTCGCATCATCATCATCAGCGTCCTCCTCCTAAATTTTAAGAGAACAATGTTTTTGTTGTTTTTTTTACGATTAAATTATCCCTCTCCCTATATAAAATATTGTTCAATTCCAGTTGGGGAACTTTTTTCAATGTTCTGGATGGACCCAGTAAATTTGAACATGGCCAATAGGAACATTTACAAATTTTTTCGTTAAAAAAGCCTCCCACACCTCCGTCTCATTGCTAAAGGGCTGCTGTGGCGCCGTCGTTTCGTCCTGCGCACCGCTGAATTTCTCGCCCTCAACCGGCTCTTCCACAAAAACAATGCGCGAGTCGTTGCGGCGTCGTTCGGCCTTCAAGCGCAGCAACGCACTGTTGCTGGGCGCCAATGATACCGCAAGGTTACAAAAGTAGACCTAAAAAAGCGGTGGTAATTCGTGGCAAATTTGGAATCAATTTTTCCCGTTTTTTTGTTTTGTTTTCTTACTCTTTAGTCCTCCTGGCCTCAGTAAAAAATTAGCCCAAATTTTGATATAAAATCATTATTTTTATCCAATATTTTACCGTCAACGTGTGCCCCGTCGATAATGTAATGCCGTTCAGAATTGAAATAGCTGAAAAGGAGGGGGGCATATTGTTGCTTTACCCATTTTCCCCCCTATTATCCCACCTTTCTTGGCATGCTCAACGGTGTCCAGCTCGACGACGGCGTAGTGGTTGTCATCCCAATGCAGCAGGCGCTTCACGTCCACCACGTTCACGTTCGGAATGTGCAAAAAGAAAACGCGGGCAATCTGAAAAAGCAAAACCTATAGTCCAAACATTGCACAATTTTTCGTTTGGAAGAGAGGCAATCCAAAAAAATTTGTTTTTTCATTTTTTTTCGTTGGGAAAAATGTTTTTTTAAATGAAATGTGGTATTATATTTGACTGACCTCCTCAACTCGGAGTAACGGCAACTGATTGCGATATTCTTCAATGCCCTCCACGTAGAGAATGTTGGACGGAGTGATCGGCCGCGTCTGCTGCACGGGACAGGGACAAGGACATGGGCAAGCAGATGGCAATGGCATTTGTTGCGGAGGTGGCGGCGGAACTTTCTTCTTTTGAGTGCCCCAATCGCAGTTCGAGAATCCGTTGGCAGACGAAGATGGCATTGGCATTTGTTGTGGAGGTGGAGGCGGCGGAGGCTGTCGCGGCACTTCCTTCCGATTTTGAGTGTTCCCCCAATTGCAGTTAGAGAATCCGTTGACCGCTTCTTGAGGCAGCGGCTGTGGCGGCTTTCCCTTCCGATTTTGAGTGTTCCCCCAGTCGCAGTTCGAAAATCCGTTGCCAGACGAGGACGGCATTGGCACTTGTTCTGGAGGTGGCGGCGGCGGCACTTCCTCCTTTTGAGTGCCCCAATCAGAATTGCAGAATTCGTCGTCAGAAGCGGACCCCAAGCGCGCTTGTTGTGAAGGTGGCGGCGGCTGTGACGGCTTTTCCTTCCGATTTTGAGTGTTCCCCCAATTGCGGTTAGAGAATCCGTTGACAGACGCGGACGGCAATGGCATTTGTTCTGGAGGTGGCGGTGGTGGTGGAGGCGGCGGCGTCGGCACTTCCTCCTTTTGAGTGCCCCAATCACAATTACAGAATTCGTCGTCCGAAGCGGACATCTTTTATTTAAAGATTACGATGATTTCAACACCTATGGAAAGGAAGAAACACAAAATGATAATAAATGTATACATTTTTCGATAAAATGCAGTCACTGATGCCCCCCCCCTTTTTTTGGCTCGGTTTTTGTTTGTCTCATAACTCAGACGAGCGAATTTCCCTGGTTCTGAATTCCAGGACCTAAGCCAAGGACTTGCGTTATCGCGCTTTAATTTTCCTGTTCAGAACGGGTATTCAGAGCAAAATGAATTGAAAGCATCGGGTTCTCTCTGTTACTTTAATGATTCGAAAGCAGCGAGGATGAATTAACTATGCTAGAGTACAACATAAAGAAACCCCAAAAACTTGGAGGTTTGGGAGAAAAAAGCAGTTTTTTTTAAACTTATGTAAAAATTTCAACTTCCAGTAAAAATGGATGATTTTAGGTTGCAGAGAATCTCGTTTCTCACAATATTAAACAGAAAGAAAGAATGAATGTTTATGTGTAGAAAAGATCCATCCCTCCAATCAATTGCACATAAAAAGTCCCATCACTTAATTTGTCACAGCTCTCATCCACTGACCGTAAATCGATTCTTATATAATGTAAAACTGGTCAATCCAAAAAAGGAGGCGCTCACAAATCAGAGGCCAATTAAAGGGCAAAAGCCAAAGGCCCCACTGACCCTGTCTCTTATACACATCTAGATGTGTATAAGAGACAGATTAAAGGGCAAAAGCCAAAGGCCCCACTGACCTAACGGACGGAAAATCGGTCAAAAAACGGACAAATCCCCCCCCCCCCTTTTCCCCCACGTGTAAAATGCGTTAGCGGCGCCTAATGCTATGGTAACACAAAAATCGTCGGACAACGACGACGAAAAAAAGGAAAAAAGAGATTTCTGATTCGTCGGTCAGAGAACACCTTGACTACAGCATAAATAAAGAATGAAAGATGGAATACTTGCAACGGGGTCGCCGCCTTCAGTTTATTTATTACCCATTGTTGTGAGTTGGAGAATGGGGAGGAATTTAAATTTGAATTTTATGAAAAATCGATGCATAAATGCGCTTTGCAACCAAAATTTAAAAAAAAAACACGGTAATTATTTTTCAAATTTTGGGGAATTTGAGGCAATACTTATGCATTTTGCTAGTTTTGAGCATTTTTATACATGGACAACTGACAAATGAGTCTCTCAGTGAAAGGTAGTCATTGAGCGTTTATTCATTAGCATCAAATACATACATCAAACACCAATCAAATACACGAATGAACAATACAATACATACATATCCACAGACATAAGCATATATATAATCGAGAATACGAATACAACAATAATATTCTTCCGTTATCGCAAATACAGTCATCGCTTTGATCACAGCACGCCATATGCACCGGTTGACTTCTTCGCCGTCGCTCCTCCCTTTGTACCGGTTGTCATGAGCGTTTGCGGCACCGCCACTCCAGATTTGTCAGCCTTCGTGCGTCCAACAGCGGCGGTAGCAGATGAACCCAAGAACGTTTTCTTTGGCCCGGCGGTGGTCACTCCAGATGCCTTTGTGATGTTTGCCGTGGCATTTGTTGTTGTCCCTCCCTTTGTTTTGGTTCCGCCGTAGATAGTGTTCGGCACCGCCACTCCAGAACTCTCCGCCTTCGATCGTCCAACTGCGCCTTTTGTTTTCGTAGATCCAATGTTAAGTCCAAACGACGACCATGTTGATTTCGGCTTATACGTTCCATCAGCCTTCGATCCGCCAGACGGTGCTCCCCATATAGATTGCGGCACATTGACTCCTCCGATGTCGTCGATCGGCTGTTGTTTGCGACGACACGTTAGCCATCCAATGACCGCAACTACTATGACGATGAACAGACTGAAAAGGGGGGGAAAGAATGAGGCTGATCAAAAAGTATGAAAAAAAAGAAACTCACACTCCCCCACCGGCGATCAGTCCAATGTACACAATCGACAGACCCGCAGCAACACACGCTTCTCCATCGGTATCTTCCGCATTGTCCAGCAGCACACGAGCGTCGTCCTGTAAATAAAAAAAATAGGCATCAAATGAAAAACAAAAAATAACACACACTCACAATGTAAGCCCGCCACTGGCATTTGATCTTTTCGAAAGGCTTCAGGTTGATTTTGAAGATGCGTGCATCCGGATCATCCGCAGTTTTGGCCATTATGCATGGGCAGCTGAGCGTGAAGGCCTTGCAATTCGGACAATCGCCCGGCTGATGGTTCGAAGACTGAAATCAAAAAATGGTTTTGAAAAGAATTTCATTCCCCATAAAAAACGCACAAAGAATTTCATTCCCCCATAAAAAACGCACCACAGCTCCCTCATTGCCCAGCAAACATTCTTTATTCTTGAAATCCTCATCCCGCATCGACAGTTTGACATCGGTGAAGTACTTCCGACACGACGGTTCAGCGACCACCGTAAAGACAATCTTCTCATCATTGGCGTTCGTCAGAAGTCCACGGACCTCCTCGTTGTTCAGTTGTTTCGGATCAATGCGTCTGAAATTCGGGGGGAACAAAATGTTTGTGTGGCATGAATTATTGCAGCAAATGTTTACAACTTACATTTGCTTGTCCATGGGAATCGTGAGGCCACCCGGCAAGTTGGTTCCCGTCTTTGCACACGCGAAGTTCCCCAGCTGCAGCTCGTCTTCCGCTGCACAACGGCGACAGATGAGAAGCACCGCGAGGACGACGAGCAATGAGCGCGAAGTTTGAAGAAGAAGAGCGGAGACCATCGGCATGCGGCAGGAATTATGTTCCGTTGAAGAAATTGGAAGTGAATGCGCAGAGCGGAAGTGAAGCGCTTTTATTATGGCCCCCTCAGAGGTCTAAGAAAACTCGTGAAATTCCTTGGCGAAATGTTTCAATTTTTTTTTTGAATTTCAAACAATTTTTGGACAAATTTTATCACAAAAAAAACTGTTTAATTTTTTAACGGCTGCGCCTATTAGCACCACCAAAGCCCCCAAAGGTGTGTTTATTATGCTGATTTTCTTGTCATTTTGGGAATTCGGATTTCTGGTTCCCGTTCCCGCGGGACTCTCGTTAAAATATCAACGGGATTTTTACGGGGCGGGATCAAGAAAGTGCCTTAGTCGACGCCATTTGTAGCTTTTTTTAATGTTTACCCGAGGCTTGAATTTTCGACGGCATTTTTCCAATATTTCTTAAATTTTGGGAATTTCAGTGAAAATCTAAAAAAACAGAGAATCAGGACAATTTAAGTTTGAGAAAAGCCGAATCATTCAGCTTTCACTTGATCAAACGTTCAACGAACTGAGAGCTTCTGAATAAAATTGATTTTGTTTTATTTGCTTTCTTAATGCCCAAGTTATGACTGATCGCGCGTCAAACCGGTCGGCGCCAAACTGTCCGATTTCAAAATGTTGGCAAAAGGTGGAAAAAAAGTTTTATCGGTATTTCTAAAAGTTCAGATTGAATGGAAAAAATGATTGACAAAAAAAAGAGAGAAGAAATCGGCACAATGCATTTGAAAATTGTCACACTTTTGTTGCTGCTGCATTGACTCGCACTAGAATGGGGGGGGGCCGGGGGTGTTCAAATGAGAACGACGACGACGACGACGACACGTTTTACAGAGTTTTTTTTTAAAATTAAATCAGTTTGTAAGGGCAGGACAGTGTGAGAGGGCACGACAATTTGTTCTAATGACTAAAATAATGCTATTTGTATGCGAAAATGTGGAATTGTCACTGATTTTGGCAGCACGAACCATACAAAAAAAATTTACCTATGCCTCATCCCCTTAGGGGAAGAAATTCCACATTTTCCAACAGTCGAGAAAACATATTGCTTTTTATTAAACAGTTTTTCGGTCCGTCGGAGATGAACAGAGGTCAAAATGAGAGAAAGGAAAAAACTGTCTTATCATACACCTACTAGGTAAATACATAGAGGCGGCGGTGTCCGGACCCGGTCCCAAACCAAACCATTTGAGACAGGAGAAACATACACATAATATGTAAATTGGATGGCGCGCAAAATTCCCGTTATTTTTTTTGTTTTTTTGTCCATTTTCATGTTCGTGTGCCGGCCGAGCTGACAAAGAGACAAAATATCCGTGTTTTTATGAGAGCATAAAGCATGTGTGTTTTCATTTTGTTTTTTTGATGATCTGATCAATGTGCTGCTGTGTATGTGTGTTTAAGAGGAGGAGGAATGAGAGAGAAAGAGGCAAAAGTATTTGATGATACGTAAATAAAATTAAAATAGATTAAATACATAAGTTATACAACTTGAGACAACAGAGAGACAGAGCGAGAGAGAGATAGCACGGGGAAGAGAGGTCAGAGGAAAAGCGAGAGAAGAGGTGTTTGAAAATGGCTCTAATAATTTAATTTAAAAAATCGGTTGACGGTTTGATGACACGTTCATCAAACAACAACAACAACAACAGCAACAATAACAACCCGGTGTTTCCATTTGATTTGGCTGGATGGATCAGAGGTGGTCTTCTAATCCGAATCTGATCAACACATTGTGGTGGGGGTGTCGGCGAAAACTGAATTTTGCTGTATCCAAGCTAACTGATCAGATCACTCACTGATGCTAACAATGTCAGTGAATTAGGGCCAACATCCAAAATCATGGAAACACCGGTTGACAATAAATATTTAAATATTTAAAAAAGAATTGTCAACAGGGTATGTGTGTGTTGTGTGTGTGTGATGCGCAAGTCTCTCTCTATGGGCTATGATTTGGGGGGGGGCAATAATAAAATAATCAAATCAATCAATAAATCGGTCGATCGGTGGGTGTCTACACGGAGATGGGCACATGAAAGGAGAGCATCATCAGCATCGGAGACGACGAGAAGAGGAACGGAATGGAATGGAGAACATCTACAGATCTATGCGCCACACACCAAGTCGTCGTGCTCGCGCTGCTACACACACTGCGAGGCAACACCGGTGGGCACAGCGGCGCCGCCGGCAACAACAGACGATGCACTGCTCCACAACGCGACCTCCTCCTTCTCCTGGCGCCAACGATTGAAGTCCTGACGCGACTGCAGTGCCCACAACGGCGGACGCTCATAGAATTTGCAGCTGATGGTGTTGTTGTTGTTGTTGCAGCTCACAACTGCGTGGTGGTGCTGTTGTTGCGGCACCTCCGCCTCCGTGGCCGACGAATGCTCAACGTCGGAACTGCAGCGGCGGGTGCATCGGTTGCGCGACTTCTTCTCGTTCTTGCGACGCTGGCCGAGAATGCTCGAATTGCTGAATTTATGTTCCATAATTGAAGAGATTTTTGAAAAATGCGTATTCAATCATTTTATAATAATAATCGGTTTAAAGCAATTTGTACACATTGCACACCTCCGGTAAATCCGGGCCTGGACATGTTCAGAGAAGGACACACGCTTCTTGGCAATCGGTGCAGCCGACGACTGTCCGGACCCGTCGCTGTCTTAAGATTAAAAAAATAATAATTGAAAAATTCAAAACCCTTTCACTTTATTCAAAAGAAAGAATTGTCGATCAAAATTTTCATAAATTTTGAAAAACATTCCGTCCACCCAACCAACTCTGCGCACCAATTGTCTCGCTGGAGCACGACGACGGGCAGCATGAGGAAGAGATGCTGCCGCTGTTGTTCTGCTTCTGTTGTTGCTGTTCCTGCTCCGCCTTGATGTGCTGCTCCTCCAACTTTTCATCAAATGAGCCCAACACTGGCGTAGATGCCATCGACAATTTGCGGAGAATGGACGCGTTGAACACGGCGGCAGCTGAATGTTGCAGCGTGGAGAACTGGTCGTCGGGCACCGCATCGTACAGCAAACTTTCGGACACCGAACGCTCCAAAACAATTCTAAAGCCATAACAATGTTGTTCATCTACATTTTGGGAGGGGGGGGGCTGGCACTTTGTCCACCAACCTGGTCGGCATTCGCCTGAGATGGTTGCGCGGCAGTGCCGAGTCCAGGAAGTGCTGTTGCTGCAGCTGCTGTCCGTTGCTGTTCAATACCATCATTGCAGATGCTCTCGGCTTCTTCAAAATGCTCCTCAACGGTGGCAAGGTGGCCGCCCGTGGAGGCAGTCCATGAAGCTCCTCCGTGTCCGCATCCAACACCGTGCCATCGCTGCCGCTATTGTAGCAGCAACCGTCGCTGAACTGACGCTGCAACACCACCGACGATGACGAGTTTGACGATGGTTGTTGAACGGCAGGATGACGACGAGAAGCGACACTGTCCACTTCCTCGCTGTTGACCACCTGGTTGAAATTGATGGGGAATTTTTTTTTTTGAATGTATAAACAAAACAAAAAAAAATGTTACCGATTCAGTCTTGACAGCAACCATTGGAGACTCGGTTGGCGACAATGTGTTGCTGAAGTTGTTGTTACCCAAGTTGGAGCTGTACCCGTTTGAAGACACTTTGGACTGGGACGGCGGCGATGATTGATGACTATTGTCCGTGTTTTGCCCGTATTTCTGAAAAAATGTGAGAACTTTTTTGTTCACAAATTTGGAGCAAAAAAAATCCTCTCAATTCCACCATAAGGGCATATTACAAAAATTTTTTTTTTTTTGAAATAGTTGCGAGCAATTTTTTAAATACAAACCAGCAAATTATTTTAAAAATAATTAAGCGGCGGCGGCGGATTACCCACGCGCCCCCAAAACAAAGAGAAAAGTTAGGCCCCCACCCCCCGGGGGGGTGGCAGGCGCTTTCTTCATTCATTTCTTTTTTACACATATTTTTCTGTCGACTGGACACTCTCTTCTTTTGCGGAG
>MEIZ01000014.1:611622-624472 GCA_001723225.1 Globodera ellingtonae | reverse complement strand
GCCTCCGTAAAGTGAATTTTTGAAAACTTCAACAGGGTAATTTTGCAAGTTTTGTGGGGGGGAGCTTTAATTGGAATTTTGTGCCTTTCTCTCCTAAGGAAATCGTTGCTTGGGAAACGGCACCAATAAATTTTTGGCATTTTTATAGCATTTTCAAATTTGCATCGCACAAAATGTTCCATTCGCCCGTTTACATGGCCGAACGCGACGAAAACGACGACGACGACAACGGCAACGGCATTTTGTTGCCAACATCCCTGCAGGCGACGCTTGACCACCCGCACACTTTTGCCACCTTTTGCCATTGGATGGCCGGCACAGGGCGTGCGCATGTGCTCGACTTTTGGCTGGCCATTTGGGCCTTCCGGCGCGCGTGGCTCGAGCGCGACCCGCGCGCGCAACGCATCGGAGTCGCGTTCCATCGACGCTTTGTCAGGTGGGGGCGTTTTGTTCAGAAATCCCGGGGAATCGAGATTTTTGCCGGGGGACCTAAATCTGGGGGTTTTTTGCCGGGGGACCTAACTAAATCCGGGGATTTTTCCGGAGGATCAAATCCGAGTTTTTTTGCCGGGGGACTTAAATCCGGGGTTTTTTTTGCCGGGGGACCTAAATCCGGGGATTTTGCCGTGGGACCTAAAACCGGGGGTTTTTTTTTGCCGTGGGACCTAAATCTTAAGGTTTTTTTGCCGGGGGACCTAACTAAATTCGGGTTGTTTTTTTTGCCGGGGGATCCGAATTCCGAGACTTGGCCAGGTCCCAACCCGGGGTTGGCCGGGACCAGGAGAATCCCGTAACCCCGCATTTTCACCTTATAAAAATTAGAATATTCCGGTCCCGCTTTTCCAATTTCCAAAAGTCTCTGGGGTGAGCATGTATTTGTGAAGGTGGCAAATGCTTTGAAAAGGAGAAATTTTTTTTGTTTAAAAGTGCGGCTTTCGGTGCACATAAAATTGCATTAATTCCGTTGGGTTTCTGTCGAATCATTTTCAAATTATCCCCAAAAATAAATTCATTTTTTCAATTCTATTTTTGACGGAAAGAATAAAAAATAAAGGGAATCGTTTCGACAAGAAATTTTTGAAAAGGTTTAAACTAATCCTTGCCCATTCAGTCCACGCACCGGCTGTTGCAATTTCCTGCCGGCATCGTTGCGTGCCGACCGTTCGGAGCGCCTGCAGCGTGAGCCGATGCGCGGGGACTTTTTTGATGCATGCATTCCGCACGCGTGGGCGTGTCTGACGCGCGAGCACGTGCAATTTGTGCAGCAGGGCGGTGGTGCTGCGCTGCAGCAACATGTGCCACCACCGTCAGAGAAACAGCAACAGCGACTGATCGATCTGGAAGGAGACGCAGAGGAGAGCGGGCGAGACGCAGAGTGCAACGCGTTCGCGCTTCAGTTGGCACACAAATTGGACGCGTTGGCGACAGAGCGCAGACAGTGGACAACGGCGGCGACGGGACGCACCGCGGGGGACAGCGAAGACAGTGCGTGCAGTTACTTGTTCAACAACAGCAGCCGCAGGAGGAAGACGGACGCGCCGGAGACGACGGAAGAGCAAGAAACGGCGGTGACGCCTGAACGCATGTGCGCGTGGATGCGCTTTGCAAGCGCGCACAGCGGTCTAACCGGTCAGTTGCTTTTTCTAATTGATTTTTGTTTTTGTCCCATTGGATTGATCATCCAAACGATCTGATCGTAATTCGATTGATTTTCTAAGCAGAACTCGAATGTGATCAAACTTAAATCAGGAAGAAGCTATTCCGGGTTGAGAAAAAGGTCCGGGGTCGGATAATTTTCAGTCAAACCCGACCGGGTTTCGGCTCATCGAGTTCGTGTACACTACCGAATGGGCTTTCGGGCCGAGAAAAGACCGGGTTTCGGGGATTGCCTCGGGGGTTATCCGAAACCCCGAAAGTTTGAAACCCCCGCCGGTGTTTTTCTTAGCCCCGGTTTAAGGCGATTCATGGCCCTGAGGCCTGCCTGATCATGATAGATCAAAAAACAATTTTTGATCAATTTTCTTTCAGCGCTCTCTTCCTCCTGTTACTATGCGGACGGCAAATCGTCTTCATCCAGCTCCACCACCGGAGGCTACATGACATTTAAACAAAAGTAAATATAAAATTAAATGCGATTGAATTGGAAGGGATTTTTCGAAATTGTTAAATTATGTGAATTTGTTAAATACAAATATATTTTTGTGCTTTTTAAGCATTCCTACTCCATCAGCAGCAGTTGAACATCAACAACAACGGCACAGCGACAGCGCCGGAGGCGATTGCATGGCAACGAGCACGGCGTCCTCCTCCATGGGCGCAAGTTCTGGTGGTGGCGGTGGTGGTGCCGTTTCGATGACCATCACTTACCGGGTGAGGGGGACACCCGCCCCGCCGGACGGCATTTTCTATGCTTTGAAGCAGCATTTTTTTGAAATTTTCGAGGTTTTTGCTGGGAAAAACCCCGAACCCCGACTTTTTTGGTCGGGGACGAAAACCCCGACCCCGACTTTTTCCGTCCCCGATGGGTCGGGGCTGAACCCTACTTTGAAGCAGAGCAAAGGACCGATCGATGAGATTCTCGATCAAAATCTCGAATAACGCGTCAAATGGCCGAAGCGCCGAGTTGGCCTGACAGCAAAACGCCTGAGGGGCTTCCCAATTTTTTAACCTCAAAATATGCTAACAATTATATTAAGCAAAATTAGTTAATATTGCCCATTTTTGGTAGATTCTTCACTGGGAGGTGTTCCTCGATTTGGGGGAGTCTTCGATTTAATTGCAAATATTGTTTTAAAATTGCAGGAAGCTGGCGGCTTCGGGCCTCCGTTTGTTGTCCGAGTGGCGCCCCAGGCGACGGTCACTTTCCGCGAGTTCCGTCGCCTTTTTGCCATCCCATTGCGAAGCAACAAACGGTGGGCACACATTTTTTTCGTCCGTTTTTCGACGAGTACATCTCCAACTTGTGCCGTCCCGTTTGTTTCAGTTTTCTGTTCAAAGAGCACCGATTTGACGCGCCGCGGGACACCGCGCACTTTCAGTGGACAGCCATTTACGAGGACGGCAGCGCGTTGCCAATGTTCTGTGGCCAAATTGTGGCCGAATGCCGGACATTGTCCGAGTCGGACTGAACACCGGCGGGCAGCAGCAGCAGCAACAAAACAACGATTTTTTTTGTGATTTTTTCTGAGATTTTTTTCTGATAGAGTACATAATTTATTGGAGGAGCAATAAAACATTTGTTTAACTCAACTGATTTTTTGCATTTTTTTGCTACCGGATTTCACTACAAAATCACAAAACCCCCCAGGCAAATTTCGACATATTCCTGAATTTCCTGTACATAATTGGCACATAGTTTTAAAAACAATTTTCAGAGATAAAAAACAACAACAACAAAAAAATAAAATAAATAAATAAAATTATGAAAATCCAAACAACGCCGCACGGCGTGGCGTCTCTGGTGCTGAACACTTTTTTGCCTCCAATTGCTTCAGTCGTGCCAACAATGCCCGGTTGAGTGCCACCGCCGCCTCGGCAGCCCGCGCGATCATTTCGTCCACGGAGTCCACCTCCAGGGAGCCGCCTCTGACCTTCTTCAACAGGGTGACCATGGCCATTTGTGACGCGTCGTCGCCGCCATCATCGTTGACACTGTGCTGCTGTAAATGAAGAATCAAATTTTAACAAAACAAAATACTCCCCGAATTTCGATTCCATGCACCCTCCACCCATCTCAAAACCTAAAAAATTGATGGATTTTAAATTATGGACAAAATTATTTGAAAAATTTTGTCGAATTCTTTTTTCAAAAAAAAAGTGCCAATAATAGCGCACCCACCCACTTTTTTGTCGCTTTTCAATGCGTCCGTTGGGAGCGGTGGTGGTGGCTGAACGCCGACGTACAAAGTGCTGGACGAACACATTTCCTCCATCAAATCGGCATCCAACACGCACTGATCACCAATTTTGTTGACGCCAATCACGAGGGGGGCCCTGGATTTTTTTTTGAAAATTTCCAAAAAAATTTTTGCGCTTTTGCACAAACTCCGTCATGTCCATGTGCCATGTGCTGATTTCGTCGGGCATGTCGATGTGCACTTTGCCCTCGTCCGCCGGCCTCACCACAACATTGCAAATCTCCGTGTCCGCTAACGCCGCCTTGACCTTGAAACATTTGGGTATGGTGAAAATGAATACCGTTTCGAACATCGAATTCGAACAATTTGGCCAAAAACTTTAATTTCATTTACTCAAATTTTTGAACAACTCCAAATAAAAGAAAGAGGCCTGCTATTTTTTTGTAGCGATCAAGGCTGAACAGTGAATGGGGCACATCGTTCAGTTTGTCACCAAATTTTGAACCAAAAAGTTAGAATTCAATTCACGGGCTCGAAATAAGCCAAAACGGAAAGCGGATTCGTATTTTACGACCCACAAAAATCCCAGAACCCCCCTCCCCCCTCTTTTTTTAGCCTTTTCCTAAAATTTGAAGTGATTTTAACAAAATTCGGACAAACCCCCAACGAAATGGCGTCCATGGCGTTTCCGTCGAACTGCAGCACAACAACGTCTACGTACAGACACCACAGTTGTGTGGGTGCCAACACCAGCTTGGCCATGTCAGGGATCGCCGACGGGGACGCGTTGCTGAAGGCACTGGCAAGCGCCTTGGCCCACTCTTCGGCCTGTCCAAAATTTTTTTAAAATTTTGAAGGTTCAAAACAAAACAAAAAAATTCAAAATTTCTGGGAAATGTTTTTAACTTAACGCACTTGGTCGTTGCCGCCCCGACCCGAGAATTTGGGCGACGCGTTGGCGGCAATGTCGACAAAGAAGCGGAGACGCTGCGTGTCCACGAGTTCGGCACGTTCGACCAGCGTCAGGTCGGCCTTGACCGCGACGAGCACGTCGGTGTCGCCGAGTTGGAGTCGGGCGGACCCGTTGGAGCCGACAAGGACGCCCGTCTCCAGCGACAACGGACGATAGTCCTTCGCACTTTAAGGAAGACTTAGACTTAATCATGGACTGACTGAATGAACGTTCTCCCAAAATGTATAAATAGTAGATGGACCGCCCGAACGCTTTCCCAAAATGTATAAATAGTAGATGAACCGCCCGAACGCTTTCCCAAAATGTATAAATAGTAGATGAACCGCCCTAACGCTTTCCCAAAATTTATGATGAATAGTCGCTTATACACATCTAGATGTGTATAAGAGACAGGGCTTTGGGGAATAATGCCGTGGCATTTTGATGAAGCCGTGGGGCTCCAAATTCGCGCATAATATTCTGTCTCTTATACACATCTAGATGTGTATAAGAGACAGGTCCATGGGAATAATGCCGTGGCATTTTGATGAAGCCGTGGGGCTCCAAATTCGCGCATAATATTTGTTAATATTCCCTAAACGTTTCAGACATGGGCCCCCCGGACTTGCCGACCACCACCTCCACCAAGGCCCCCCTGGTGCTGAGCACCACCACCACCACCACCAAACGCTCGCGCAGTTTGTTGCTTTAAAATGGCTTCCCCGCGATAAAAAATAAAACTTCACAAAAACAAAAAATATTTTAAAATCAATCAAAAAAATAATAAATTAAATTGCATTTAAATATTTTCTTTAGGCACAAAAAGTGGCGGCGGTAAAGAGAGTGGCGGCGGTCGCCTCATCGTCAAGACGCATTTGGTCTTTTCTCTGCAAATGATTATTGGTGCATTTTCGCGCAAATTAAATTTAAATTAAATTAAAAAAGCGATTAAATTTGAATTAAATTTAAAAAGCGATTAAACAATTTTAAATTCTTTTCAGGTTTTGTGCCGGCCATGTTTGTTGGCCTACGCAGCTGAACTGCTTGAACTTGAAGGAAAGGCCGAAGCAAACGGGTGGATCGATCGATTTGAACGATAAAATAATTCACTTTTTGGTGTAAATTTTATGTAATAAACATATTAATTCAATGCTTGATAATAATATATTTTTAATAAACTTTCATTAACAAAAAATTAATATTTTATCCATTTCCGGGTAAATTTAAAGTTCGGCAGAACGTGGTACCTCATCCATTTCCAAACTTCATCCTCTTCCTCATCCTTCCATTTCCAAACTTCATCCTCTTCCTCATCCTTCCATTTCCAAACTTCATCCTCTTCCTCANCCCCCCCCCCCCCGCACCAACTGGAACAGCAACCAGAAATCCGCCAACCTCCGTCCGTCGTTGCGCACCCCCTCCTGGACACCGTCGATGATGAAGTTCTTCTCGTGGTTGCTGATCAGCACTTCCATCTCTTTCTTAGAGTCCAATACATAAATTTTCAATTAAAATGAAAAATATAACGCCATGGCAAGGTGATATAATTCAACAAATTGGGAAACAAAGGCCAAAAAAAAATCTGTTTTAATTTATAGTAAAATGAGAAGAAAAAAAAAGCGCGTCATTATACAATTTATTTTTCATTGTCCGATCATTTGGTTGCTCATTTCCCATAAGTTGTTGGCCGCCTCGTCGGTGACCGTCTCACTGTACGGCACCACTCGACCCTCATAATACAAAGCGCCACTTTGAAGCTGCGCGGCGTCACACTGCGCGCAATGCAACATGGACGAAATGCCCTGAATTTATATATATATTTTTTGGCATATTTAATCGGTCGGTCTTCTTGGCATAAAAATTTAGAAAAGTTAAAAAAACGACCTTTTGTCAAGCAAATCGAAAGTTCAAAAATAAACTGAACATTTTTACATTGGTCAAATGAAAGTGAAAGAAGACAATTAGTAATTTTTAAAAAATGGACAAATTTCAGCAATTTAAAGCCAACTTCCTTTCATTGGAAAATGGGTTCATCAACGGACCCAGGCCCGTAGCCATGGGGTGGGGGGAAGGGCCGAGGTCCCCTGAAATGTTTGAAGTCAAAAAACCATAGGGGTTTTGGACAAAATTCTCAAAAAATTGTATTTTTGAAAATTGTTAACAAAAAATGCAATAAAAACGATAAACACCCCCACCCCTCTAAAAATCAAAAAAATTTTTTGGCTTGGCCGCTCCTCGAAATTTTTTTTTTTTGGCTAGGCTCTGAACGGACCTGGTCCAAATTCTTGGCCAGCATCCAAATCAACGGATAGGCGAGCAGTCGGAGCGCCAAATTGGTGTGCCGCCCAAGTTCAGTGCCGCGCACAAAGCCGGGCCTGTAGAACAACAACAAAAAACATGATTCTAATTAAATATGCGGGCCACGGCACTCACCGGATTACGACCACTTTGACATTGCGCAACGCGTCGTCCGCACCATCGCGCAGGCGTTTGGCCAACGCAACGGCATGCAAACAGTTGGCCAATTTGCTGAACGTGTAGTAAACCTCCGACGACCGTTGGTGAGCGGTGCCGCCCGTTTCGGAGGTCAGCTCGTCAATGGACAACAAAGAACGGCACTAAAAAATGCACTCAAATCAGTGATTTACATAACACAAAGAAAAGCCTGGGCATTTAATCAACGGACTCAGTACTGAGAGAGATTAAGCAAGACTGAATTTTCGGCGAGGCAAACAAAAAAAAAATTCAGAATTTTTGGGAGTCCAGGCCTCTTTCATTCAGATAGCTCCCGACATTTTCAACATGAATATGGCGTGATTCTGGTAACTGTCACAATCCCAACAAACTTTTAATCGCGTTTTTGTGATCAAAATGGTTGTTTATCAATCAAAAATTGATGACATTCGTTAAATCCCAATCATTTTAGGGACGGGTCGCCCAAAAACCAAAAAATATATTTTTTTTAATTTTATTTTTTCATTTCGATCACACCCCCCGGCTCAATTGGCCCATGGGTTAGGGGCGCTGATCGATGCCAAAAAAAGGGTACAATTGGCCCCAACCTTATCGTAGAGGCCAGAAGTGATCAGCAAAATGCGCGCATCGGGCGCCAACCAATTTTGATCAATCAACAATTTGGTGAGCAAAAAATGGCCCAAGTGATTGGTGGCAAAATGCGCCTGAAACAAAACATTAACAACCAACACAAAAATGTACCGGTAAATGTTTAATACAACAAATTATTAAAATAATCTTTTTTTGTTTTTGTTTAATTTTGCGCAACCCGCTCAAAAACACCGGAAATTGTTGATTTGTGCTGTTGGTTTCCGTGTACTTAATTTTGTGTTATTAAATCTCGTAAAAAAAAACCTCAACGCCGTGAACGAATAGAAAAGGATGGCCCATCACACCGGCGTTGTTGACGAGTAAACGCAAGTCGCGCTTTTGATGCTGGTCGGCGAGTTGTTCAACAAAACTGTGGACCGACTCGTTGTTGGCCAAGTCCAACTGAACAAAAAAATGCACAACAAAAACGCTTTTAGAGACTTACAAAATTTGAAAAAAGCAATAAAATTTCTAAAATTTTTTAAATTTTCGGATCTCGCCTGAAACTTTAACAACAAAGTTACCTAATTTAAAATTTCCAAATGATTTACCCAAAAATTCTAAAAACCTTGATAAATTCCAACTTTGTCCGGCTGATGCCGCAATTTTCTGACGAGACTGGAGATGAACCAACACCAAAATAACGCGCTGGACGATGGTCATAAATTTGACGGATTGCACTCGTTGCCCTCTCTTCACTTCGACAGGCCAACACAATGGAGGCGTATGTGCCGGACGCGTACAGCGATTTGACTAAATGCAGGCCGAGGCCGGTGTTGGCACCGGTAACAATGGCAAAACCGGAAGAAGCCATTAGTAAAGCTTAATACCTCTAATTGAGCAAAAGTTGTGAATTAAAAAGTCTACACTCTTTTTGGATTTTTACTCTTTTTGGGCAAGTTCATACGAAAATGGTTCAACATCTGTCCGACGGCAGGGCGGCCTATCGGCATCACCGCGTTCTGCCGAAATTTAAATTTACTGGAAATGGATAAAATGTGTATTAACAAAAAATGTCCGTTGGCATTCTGACGTAATATTGTTTTTCAAAAATTCAAATTAAACTGTTGTCGGCCCTTTTTATGATTTTTTATTAATGAAAGTTAATTTAAAATATTATTATCTTAAAAGGTACTTTTCCGTTATGGCCCACAAATTAAAATTTACTTAAATATTGGGACCGAATTTGTGATTGGTTGTTTATTACTTAAAAATTATTTCTAAAAGTGATTGGCAAATATTTTTTTTAAAATATTTTATTTATTTTTCAATATTTTACAACAAATGTAAATTGCCGCCGGTGGGCGCCATGCGTCCGGGGCCGGGCATTCGCTGATCACGGGGGGACATCTCTTATACACATCTAGATGTGTATAAGAGACAGGCAAAACACCCTTTGATCTGTGCCCGCCCCCTTTTTGAGGCGCTTTCGTCGGGAACCGCCCGCCCCTCCCTATAAAAGGGGCCGAGGGGGCGGGGGGAGGCGACATTTTGATGCGATGACTTGGGCATTTCATTTAACAACGACTGAATGTGGAATAAATGCTGCCACGCTTTTTTTTGTGCCATTTAAATTCGGGGTGAGCCCCGACACCCCGAACCCCGAGCCCCAAAACGGGGTCGTCCCCGTCCCCGACATGGCGCCAACCCCGGCCTCCCCGACCCCCGGACTTTCCCCTCCCCCGAGGGGCCGGGGCTCAACTCTAATTTAAATAGCGGCGCCTCTGGGCACGCATGGACACTCCGGCATGCCCTAGAGGGATTTGGTGGATGGTTTTTGACGGTTTATACAAAATTTAGGCCTCCGTAAAGTGAATTTTTGAAAACTTCAACAGGGTAATTTTGCAAGTTTTGTGGGGGGGAGCTTTAATTGGAATTTTGTGCCTTTCTCTCCTAAGGAAATCGTTGCTTGGGAAACGGCACCAATAAATTTTTGGCATTTTTATAGCATTTTCAAATTTGCATCGCACAAAATGTTCCATTCGCCCGTTTACATGGCCGAACGCGACGAAAACGACGACGACGACAACGGCAACGGCATTTTGTTGCCAACATCCCTGCAGGCGACGCTTGACCACCCGCACACTTTTGCCACCTTTTGCCATTGGATGGCCGGCACAGGGCGTGCGCATGTGCTCGACTTTTGGCTGGCCATTTGGGCCTTCCGGCGCGCGTGGCTCGAGCGCGACCCGCGCGCGCAACGCATCGGAGTCGCGTTCCATCGACGCTTTGTCAGGTGGGGGCGTTTTGTTCAGAAATCCCGGGGAATCGAGATTTTTGCCGGGGGACCTAAATCTGGGGGTTTTTTGCCGGGGGACCTAACTAAATCCGGGGATTTTTCCGGAGGATCAAATCCGAGTTTTTTTGCCGGGGGACTTAAATCCGGGGTTTTTTTTGCCGGGGGACCTAAATCCGGGGATTTTGCCGTGGGACCTAAAACCGGGGGTTTTTTTTTGCCGTGGGACCTAAATCTTAAGGTTTTTTTGCCGGGGGACCTAACTAAATTCGGGTTGTTTTTTTTGCCGGGGGATCCGAATTCCGAGACTTGGCCAGGTCCCAACCCGGGGTTGGCCGGGACCAGGAGAATCCCGTAACCCCGCATTTTCACCTTATAAAAATTAGAATATTCCGGTCCCGCTTTTCCAATTTCCAAAAGTCTCTGGGGTGAGCATGTATTTGTGAAGGTGGCAAATGCTTTGAAAAGGAGAAATTTTTTTTGTTTAAAAGTGCGGCTTTCGGTGCACATAAAATTGCATTAATTCCGTTGGGTTTCTGTCGAATCATTTTCAAATTATCCCCAAAAATAAATTCATTTTTTCAATTCTATTTTTGACGGAAAGAATAAAAAATAAAGGGAATCGTTTCGACAAGAAATTTTTGAAAAGGTTTAAACTAATCCTTGCCCATTCAGTCCACGCACCGGCTGTTGCAATTTCCTGCCGGCATCGTTGCGTGCCGACCGTTCGGAGCGCCTGCAGCGTGAGCCGATGCGCGGGGACTTTTTTGATGCATGCATTCCGCACGCGTGGGCGTGTCTGACGCGCGAGCACGTGCAATTTGTGCAGCAGGGCGGTGGTGCTGCGCTGCAGCAACATGTGCCACCACCGTCAGAGAAACAGCAACAGCGACTGATCGATCTGGAAGGAGACGCAGAGGAGAGCGGGCGAGACGCAGAGTGCAACGCGTTCGCGCTTCAGTTGGCACACAAATTGGACGCGTTGGCGACAGAGCGCAGACAGTGGACAACGGCGGCGACGGGACGCACCGCGGGGGACAGCGAAGACAGTGCGTGCAGTTACTTGTTCAACAACAGCAGCCGCAGGAGGAAGACGGACGCGCCGGAGACGACGGAAGAGCAAGAAACGGCGGTGACGCCTGAACGCATGTGCGCGTGGATGCGCTTTGCAAGCGCGCACAGCGGTCTAACCGGTCAGTTGCTTTTTCTAATTGATTTTTGTTTTTGTCCCATTGGATTGATCATCCAAACGATCTGATCGTAATTCGATTGATTTTCTAAGCAGAACTCGAATGTGATCAAACTTAAATCAGGAAGAAGCTATTCCGGGTTGAGAAAAAGGTCCGGGGTCGGATAATTTTCAGTCAAACCCGACCGGGTTTCGGCTCATCGAGTTCGTGTACACTACCGAATGGGCTTTCGGGCCGAGAAAAGACCGGGTTTCGGGGATTGCCTCGGGGGTTATCCGAAACCCCGAAAGTTTGAAACCCCCGCCGGTGTTTTTCTTAGCCCCGGTTTAAGGCGATTCATGGCCCTGAGGCCTGCCTGATCATGATAGATCAAAAAACAATTTTTGATCAATTTTCTTTCAGCGCTCTCTTCCTCCTGTTACTATGCGGACGGCAAATCGTCTTCATCCAGCTCCACCACCGGAGGCTACATGACATTTAAACAAAAGTAAATATAAAATTAAATGCGATTGAATTGGAAGGGATTTTTCGAAATTGTTAAATTATGTGAATTTGTTAAATACAAATATATTTTTGTGCTTTTTAAGCATTCCTACTCCATCAGCAGCAGTTGAACATCAACAACAACGGCACAGCGACAGCGCCGGAGGCGATTGCATGGCAACGAGCACGGCGTCCTCCTCCATGGGCGCAAGTTCTGGTGGTGGCGGTGGTGGTGCCGTTTCGATGACCATCACTTACCGGGTGAGGGGGACACCCGCCCCGCCGGACGGCATTTTCTATGCTTTGAAGCAGCATTTTTTTGAAATTTTCGAGGTTTTTGCTGGGAAAAACCCCGAACCCCGACTTTTTTGGTCGGGGACGAAAACCCCGACCCCGACTTTTTCCGTCCCCGATGGGTCGGGGCTGAACCCTACTTTGAAGCAGAGCAAAGGACCGATCGATGAGATTCTCGATCAAAATCTCGAATAACGCGTCAAATGGCCGAAGCGCCGAGTTGGCCTGACAGCAAAACGCCTGAGGGGCTTCCCAATTTTTTAACCTCAAAATATGCTAACAATTATATTAAGCAAAATTAGTTAATATTGCCCATTTTTGGTAGATTCTTCACTGGGAGGTGTTCCTCGATTTGGGGGAGTCTTCGATTTAATTGCAAATATTGTTTTAAAATTGCAGGAAGCTGGCGGCTTCGGGCCTCCGTTTGTTGTCCGAGTGGCGCCCCAGGCGACGGTCACTTTCCGCGAGTTCCGTCGCCTTTTTGCCATCCCATTGCGAAGCAACAAACGGTGGGCACACATTTTTTTCGTCCGTTTTTCGACGAGTACATCTCCAACTTGTGCCGTCCCGTTTGTTTCAGTTTTCTGTTCAAAGAGCACCGATTTGACGCGCCGCGGGACACCGCGCACTTTCAGTGGACAGCCATTTACGAGGACGGCAGCGCGTTGCCAATGTTCTGTGGCCAAATTGTGGCCGAATGCCGGACATTGTCCGAGTCGGACTGAACACCGGC
>MEIZ01000014.1:594279-611541 GCA_001723225.1 Globodera ellingtonae | reverse complement strand
CACACATTAGTGATGCGCAAGAGACTCGAAAAGTGCCGGGTTTTTTTGAAGCGTGTCTCAAGTTTTGGCACAAAATTTTGGGTCTCGAATGGAACCTGTCTCTTATACACATCTAGATGTGTATAAGAGATGTCCATCAAAGTGCCGCTTTGGTGCACTTGTGCACATCGCTGGCGCGCGTACCATTCCGACGCGTAACAAACAACGAACATTCCGGTACCCTCTTATACACATCTAGATGTGTAACTTCGGGGCACGATTATGTCCATCAAAGTGCCGCTTTGGTGCACTTGTGCACATCGCTGGCGCGCGTACCATTCCGACGCGTAACTCTTATACACATCTAGATGTGTATAAGAGACTGCTCAAATTCCTAAGACAAATTTAAATAAAAAGTTGAAACAAATAAATTTAAAACTTAAATTATTATTATATAAACAAATAAATTTAAACTTAAATTATTATTATACCAAAAAGAAAGCAGAAAACTTTTTTGATCAATCATCAAAAAGAATTGGGGGAATGTCAATTTTTGGTGAGTGAATGAAAATGAAAAGGAAAATGCTGGTTTTGGCCCTGACGCTTTCTCGATGAAGCATCAATTGCAATTGAAAATGAATCAATCGGAAGCCAAAATAAATGTCCCAAAATTACGCAAAATTCAATTTTTGGGATTTTGGCAATTTCTGCTGGTGAGTTTCGTAAAAAGTTGATTTAAAATATTTTACTACGCATTGAGTTAATTTGTTTATTATAAATACATATCAATTAATTTAATAGCATTTTAAATCGATCGATCCGCCCATTTGCTTCGGCCTTTGCTTAAAGTTCAAGCAGTTCAGCTGCGGAGACCAACAAACATGGCCGGCACAAAACCTGAAACGAATTTAAAATTTATTTAATTCAAATTTAATTCAATTTAATTTAATTCAAATTTAATTTGCGCGAAAATTCACCAATAATCATTTGAAGAGCAACGACCAAATGCGTCTTGACGATGAGGCGACCGCCGCCACTCTTTTTACCGCCGCCACTTTTTGTGCCTAAAGAAAATGTTTTTCTTGTTTTTTGTGAAGTTTCTTTTTGTTTAGCAAAAAAAAAATTTTATTTTTTTATTGCGGTAACTAGGGTTGGACAAGAACGGGTACCCGGAACCGGAACCGGTATCCGGCTGTCCAAGATCCGGGATACCCGGTATCCGGGTGTCAAGAACCGGTCGAACCGGTATCCGGGGAACCCGGATAATATCCGGTTTTGTCCAACCCTAGTGGGAACCCATAAGGCCGGAGGGCATTTGCCATTTTAAAAGCAACAAACTGCGCGAGCGTTTGGTGGTGGTGGTGGTGCTTCTCGGTACCGGGGGGGGCCTTGGTGGTGGTGGTGGTCGGCAAGTCCGGGGGGCCCATGTCTAAAACGTTTAGGGAATATTAACAAATTATGCCCCACGGCTTCATNAAACGTTTAGGGAATATTAACAAATTATGCCCCACGGCTTCATCAAAGTGCCCACGGCATCATTCCCCAAAGCCCTCATTTTGATTCCGTGTTTTTTGCGAAACCAGATCGACGACAGATCAGGTCAAGGTCACTTTCAGGTCGGGCTAATCTATGACCAACATATGCCTATTTTCAATGGCAAATCATTGCCGTGCCCATCGATCACTGATCAGTTAACAGTGTTAAATCATTGTTAAATAAATGTCCGATCAAACTAAACAATGTTAGCCTACCTGATCAATTGCCTAAGCATTTGCGCAAAGCTTCCGCAACGTTAGCAAAATTTGTCGATGTTTTGAACATAAAATTCCATTGATTCGCCGAGAGTCTTGGCATCGAATTTTGAGGGTTAAAATTCCGCAAAATTCAATTTTTGGGATTTTGGCAATTTCTGCTAGTGAATAAAAGTTTATTTAAAATAAATTATTACAAGCATTGAATTATTTGTTTATTACATAAAATTTACACCAAAAAGTTAATTATTTTATCTTTCAAATCGATCGATCCGCCCGTTTGCTTCGGCCTTTGCTTCAAGTTCAAGCAGTTCAGCTGCGGAGGCCAACAAACATGGCCGGCACAAAACCTGAAAAGAATTTAAAATTTATTTAATTCAAATTTAATTAAATTTAAATTTAATTTAAATTTAATCTAAGCAAAACTTCACCAATAAACATTTGCAGAGCAACGACCAAATGCGTCTTGACGATGCGGCGACCGCCGCCACTCTTTTTACCGCCGCCACTTTTTGTGCCTAAAGAAAATATGCAAAAGCGTAAATTTAATTTATTATATTTTTTTCATTGATTTTAAAATATTTTTTTGTTTTTGTGAAGTTTTATTTTTTATTGCGGGGAAGCCATTTTAAAAGCAACAAACTGCGCGAGCGTTTGGTGGTGGTGGTGGTGCTCGGCACCGGGGGGGCCTTGGTGGTGGTGGTGGTCGGCAAGTCCGGGGGGCCCATGTCTAAAACGTTTAGGGAATATTAACAAATTATGCCCCACGGCTTCATCAAAGTGCCCACGGCATCATTCCCCAAANGCAAGTCCGGGGGGCCCATGTCTAAAACGTTTAGGGAATATTAACAAATTATGCCCCACGGCTTCATCAAAGTGCCCACGGCATCATTCCCCAAAACCCTCAATTTGTCTGGCCGTAATTAATGGATAATGACCAGAAATGTTCTTGAAACCCCCCCTTCCCGGCATTAAAAATGAAATGAATGGACCAAAAAATGGACGGCTTACCAAGGCTTTCGCCCTTTTCGCCGAAAGTGCAATCGCATAACCATGGACGATCCGATGGATGTTCCTTTATCATAAGAGCAGTCGTTTCTTTTATACATTTAGTATCCTCGATTCTGAAGAACATACTGCACCCCCAAGCAAACCACTGTTGTTTTCCTGCATTGAATAAATTTAAATAAATCTCAGAATTAAATTAAATTAAATAAAAATAAAATTAAATAAATGTCGAAATTAAATTAAATAAAAATACAATTAAATTTGTGGCCAACTGCTGGACGCCAGGATCGTTTAAAGTGCCATCATTTTGCTTGGAACCAATCAAAATAAATTGACCGGATTGCCAATTCCGGGGTTATATTCGAAACCGGCTAAACCGATTTTCGGCATCTGGATTCCCGGCCCAATCCCAAAAATTCCCAAAAAAAAATGCTCGGTGGGATCTTGAGAAATGCCGCCCGACGGGATCCCGGCCGAAGTCTCTAATTTATGTCCATAATATTATGTCGGAAAAATGTCCAATATATTTATATATATCATTGACCGGATGAACAGCTTGCCAAGAAGCAAGCGATGTGAGACGAATTGCACACGAGCTGAGGTGTTCCTTCGTACTCCACTTTACTCTCCGTTCTTTGGCCATAGCCGCATGTAAGGGCTTAGAAATGATCAAAATTCAGAGATTTAAATTCGTTAATTATGTAATAATAAATAATAAATGCTCTTAACCGTTGCCCTGGGACGGCAAAAGGGCGAAGAAGAAGCAAAACAGCAGCAGCTGGACAGACGCAGTTGGGAGAGGGCGGCGGCACATTTTCGATATTTTATTGAATAAATTAAAAAGAGCCTTTTTTTATTAATTAAAATAAAATTAAAGCCCCTCCGGGGGCGGGATAAAGTCCCCCGGTTGGTTCGGAAACCCTGAACATTCTTTAAAAGCKGCCCTCCGGGATGGCAATGCAGCCGCCGTGATTTTCGGCATAAAATCCCCCCGGGGGGAAAACATCCGGTGGCGGAATTTTTGATTTTCTAATCGCAAGTCCAGAGATTGGGGCCAACAATTCAAAATTACAAAATAAATTATTAATATTTTCGGGCCATTTTAATTGAATTAAATTAAAGTGAAATGAATAAAATAGCGGCGCCCCGTCCACCCCAACCAAACGCCGCCATTCCGTCGGTGATTCAGTGGGGGGAAAAAGTGATTATTTTAGTGAAAAAAAGCGTCACAAAATGGGGGGGGGCGGCACATAAAGCATTAAATCATTTTAATAAACAATTTTTAAATTAATAAAATAGCGGGGCGATTGACGCGATGTTCAAAAGGTCCCCGATCGGTAAATTGATGGCTTAGAATTTGTTTTTTGTTTAAATGCTTTTGTTTTTATTATAATTCATCGATAAAATTACATTTTATATTTTAATGGGCGCTGTGCTAATTTTAATTTACATAATTTCTTGAAAATTGTCAATCGATAATTTATTTTTAAATGTTTTCCCCGGAGCTTTTGAGCCTTGCTTTAGTCTAGTGGTTTTGTTCAATTTCAAAAAGAATTGTTTATTTGTTAAATTTTTATTTTTAAAACTCATTACATAAATTCACATAAATCAATCAGATAGCATTAAAAATATAAATTTTATATAAATTATTATTTTAAAATTCTTTCACGAAACATTTTCTTTCAGCTAATTCGTCTGCACCCCCAACTTCGGGGCACGATTATGTCCATCAAAGTGCCGCTTTGGTGCACTTGTGCACATCGCTGGCGCGCGTACCATTCCGACGCGTAACAAACAACGAACATTCCGGTGCCTGAAAATGAAATTTTTGGGATTTCCGACAAAACTCCCGTTCCCCCCGGGGGGTCCAATCAAAAGTGTGGGGGGCACAAAAACAAACACACATTAGTGATGCGCAAGAGACTCGAAAAGTGCCGGGTTTTTTTAAAGCGTGTCTCGAGTTTCGGCACAAAATTTTGGGTCTCGAGTGGAACTGAACTCGCCGACCTTTCTGTCAATTACAGCAAAACCGATTCCGGCATTTTTAAAGCCAATCAAAAGCTCTCAAAGAGATGCAGCTCTAAAAAATTGCCATAACACTCAGTTAAAGCCGACTTTGAGGGCTAATAATTTTTTAGAGATTTAGTCAGCTTTACAGGTTAACGATAATTGCTCCAACTTGTCGAGCGCGTTCGATCGGCTTTAAGGTTGCCAGTTATTATTGTGCCCGATCTGCATTTTGAGCGGAACTTGTCTCTTTGATCTACCCGCCCATTTTGTTGAATATAAAACGCCGTCGGCGATTTGTTGTCGGCAAAAATTGTCCAGTTTTAGCTAGCTGTACATCTCTTGGTCCCGGTCTTTTTATATATATTTTTACGCTTTATTTAATGCCCCCCAAGGCGTAAACCCCGTCCGTAAAGCGACCATACCAATGAGCAGATTCCACCACATCAGCGTGTTCCAAATGTATTGGCGTTTGATCATTCGCGAAATCAGAAAGAAAACGCCTGCGGGCAAAACAAAAAATTGTTGGTTTGGCGTTCTGTTTGTTTTTCAACCAACCGCCAAATATGAAATAAAGTGTGAAGATGGCCGGGTAGAACATGCGCAGACTGACCGCAAACCAGTACTCGTGGAAGCAAGAGGAGAGGAAGAAGACGAGGCACTGCGACACGGCGGGGCCCCAACGTGTGCCAAGAAGCTATTTTTATAAATAAATAATTTAGTTTTTGTTTTGAATTATAAATATTTTAGTTTTTTTGGCACAAAATTTACCATCGAAATGTCCCGGTAAATGTACGCGTACAGCCAATCGTGCACAACCAAATTCCAATTGCGATAGTACTCGGCCATGTTCCGTGAGCTCCACCAATTCTGAAAGAACGGGTTGGGACACTATTTGATGGACGCTTTTGACAGTAATAAACTCGCAGTTGACCGTCCCCAACACCCATCGATTTTTTGTAATTAAAATTCAAACAAAAAAAAAGTCGCAAAAATAACTTTTCGGGCAACAAAATTCAAAAATGATAATATTTATCAATTTCAATTCTGAATTGGCTATAATCAATTAAGCCACAAACAGCGTAAAAGCGACGATCACCAAAGCGCAAAGCCTCGGCAAACATGGAAAGCCCTGAAAAAGTGCCAAAAAAAAATTTGTTTTTAAATTTCACAATTTTTTTTTTTGTTGATATATTTTACACGAATGCAATATTCCGTAGAAAACGCCAAGAAACAACGAAATTGCGCCCGGAAGGATTGAGGGGAAAATGGTGGCGACAAGCAAATGCCATTGAATGTCCTCGGGGTATTTGAGGGCACTGAAGTGTGGCACAATCCATTGGGAGAAGCACAGACTGACAAAGTACATGGAGGCCAAGCAGGCCACCAAGTGCCGGCCAACTTTGTGCCAACTTCGCGTTGGGCTTCTCAACAAAAAAACCAATTAAAATCGGCTCAAAAATAATTGGCGCATTGATTTGTTACTGTGGATATGAATGCCGGTAGATGAACGTCGGACAGAACATAAAGTAGATGAACTGCTTCAACCCTGGCTGCTCCGATTCGGACGACGACGGCGGCGGCTCGTCGTTTTTTGACTGTTAAATGGGGATTATTTAAATTGGAGATTTTACATAATTGGCATTTTTGAATTTTTTTCAATTTTTGTTGTACAAATTTTACCCATTTTTTTGTTTTGTTTTGCTCACCCTTTGGCCAATTTTGTCGCTGGTTGCCAAACTTTCACGAAAGAATGAATGGATTTTCATGGCAATACGCGTCTAAAAATGGCAGAATTAAGAGTTAATTGGCACCAAAAAGTGCCAAAACCCACATTTTCGCATGTGATGATGAAGGAACCTGCAAAAAACCCGAATTGGTTGATTTATGACAATGGCACGCCCATTTAACACTTCATAATAATAATTTACAAAAACTATTTATTTTTGTAAATGGTTTTGGAAATTTTTTGGTGAATCCAGAAACATCTTTTTGGCACAAATTTATAAATCAAAAAGTGCCAATGTTGCCCCCCTCACATGCGCCCTGCAAGTCGAGCCAAAAAATTGCGCGGATTGAGTAGTAAAAGAACGCCAATTGGTACACAACGTAGGCCCCGATGAGCACAACGCGTGGCCAAACCGCCGCCGGCGATGCCAAACATTGCCAAAGCCAAATGCCGTTGAACGGCAAAAGGACGGTGGAGCAGAACATGACGGCCCAGATGAGCATTGTCTGCGGCAGTTGGTGAAAGTTCCATGCGATCAACCACAAATGGTGCAGGGGACTGAAATTTAAATATAAATATTTACAGAATTTTATTTTTAAATTTAAATTACTGAATTTTATTCAAATTAATTGGTTTTTACATCCAGTTGTAAGCATTTATTTTTAATTGCTAAAATATTTAGATAATTATTTAATTATATTTTGAGAATCAATTTAAATTCAATTCAAAATATATTTTTAGTTTTAAATTGAAATTTGATTTTAATTTATTTTCTTTAAATATATTCTAATTACTACTTAATTATTTATCATTGATTTTGAGGCTTCAACTTTTTCAAACGGACTTTCCGTAGCGTTGAAAGTCTTGGGCCCATGCGGCCATTGCGGCAAGTACAAAGACAGCGACAAAGAAGTTGAACAGCACCAAATGTTTGCCATCATTCACGTCAAAATAGTGCCTAAAAACTTTGTTTTCCAATTGTTGAGGTGCAAATAACTCTTGCACGGGCTTCAAGCAGTTCGGCCACAAAAGCCCCGGGCTTTGTTCTTCGCCCGAGGAGACGTAAAGAATTTTGCTGAGGAATAATCAAAAATCCCCAAAACTTTTGGAGCAGTTCGACCAGACACCCCCGGGCATTGAACTCTGAACTCCCCCGCCCTGAGGGAAGAGGTCCCAAACTGCTCATCCCGGAGGGCACTCACTCTAGCAATGGCGCCTCAATCATAAAATGCTTTTCGCGAAAGGACGGGCGCTGCTGCTTTTTTTGTGCTGCAACAGCTTGACACTGTTGTCCATCCCGCTCAGCATGGTCCTCCAGCATTGTCTTTTGTTCGCCGGGCGTTTCCGCCATGTCGTCGCCGTCCTTTTCGTCCCTTCCATTACAGTCCGACGATTGGTCGCCATGCCGCAACATTGTTGTTGGGTTGTTGTGTTTGTGTGAAATGTTCACGCTGAACGTCCCCTTTGGGGATATAAAAGAAGCGCGCTGCTGCTACTTCGTCCTCCGCGCGAGTGGACACGACCAATGTGTGTTGGATGAGGAGGCGAACTGACCGCCGCCGCCGGAGGGGATGTGGGAAGGGTTGGATTTGTGTGTGTAAGTGAGTGAATGAGTGACGAGACGACGGACACCGTCGCTGCCCCCGGAGGGGCGGACGATGTCCGGACTCCGGAAGCAAAAAGAAGGAGGTCATCATCACCCATCGCCGCCCCCACCATCAATTCATATTCGTCCGCCCATTCCCCTCCACCCCTCACTCTACAAGACGCCATGTGCTCCGTCTGTTCTGTTCGTGTTCTGTTCCGTTGTTGTTCAGAGAGCAGCAACAGCAGCAGCAGCAGCCCTTCGGGGGCTGGGGCTGTCGTGTTCGCCAGCCAGTCAGCAGAGGCGGATCCACCAACCAACCAACCGACTGACCATCCTCAAATTGCGCATCTTGCCGTCAAATCTCTGCCCAACACAACAGCACAATTTTGAACTGGTTGGTTGAGGGGGGAAGAAGCATCCGGCAGAACGCCAAATTTAACAATTTTTCAAAGCGTCGCGCCCCCCCCCACTTTTTGTGTTTGGGTTGTTAATTTTTTAGCGGCGGCCGCTTTATGTGTCAGGGATGTAAGCGGATGTTGTCCCGGGCATCCGTCTCCCAAAAAAAATAATTCGGGGGTCCCACTCCCAAGAATTCGTGACTTTTTCGCGATTCGACTCCCAATGGGCTCTCGACGGAGATACAAAAATCGATTGAATGGCAAATATTTAAAAGACGGAGAGAAAAAACAAAAACAAAATTGTATGAAATTACAAAATAAATATCAACAGAAACAAACAAAAACAATGAAATTTCACATTTGTTTAGGACATTTCCATCGGAGTCTCTGTGCCCATTTCTTCTTCCTTCAGCGCATTTGGATTGGATGGGACAGCGACGAGACATTCGGCTGCCGACGAAGAATGATGCGTAGACGACCCGACATTTTGCACCGTATTCGTCACAAGAAGCGCAATGTTTGAGTCAAATGTGCACTCACCGGCGATGATCGCATTCCGAACGGCCAGCACAATGCTCTCATTGCCGCCGATCCCAAAAAAAAAAAATTTTTTTTTGTTTTGTTTTTTAAAAAGAATTACTAAGTAGTCTTTAGGGCGTTCAAATTGAGTTTCAGTTCCTGGAAGTTCACCGGGGCAATCGCCCGGACTCAGAATCGAGCAGTACTCAGGGATTTCGGAATCTCCGGTCTGGATAATCGAAAAGTTCCCGGTTCCGAACCCGAAAGTTTTTGGGTAATGCCGAAATTATTGAAATTTGAGCAGTAAAAAGCTCACAAAAAAAAGCGCAACAATTTATTTGTAAAAAAAATTGGCGACTCACCAAATTGTGCCGTTCATGCCAACTGTTGTCTCAAATTTGAGCTGCTTGCTGAGCTCGGACAAAATTTTGCAGTCCGACGATAGCAAACGGCGTGCATAGCTCAGCGACACCGACAGGACGAGGCCGGGCGCTGAGATCAAGCCCATGCCACGGGCACGGCCCTCCGAGTCGACGCAGGACAACTGAAAATGAGGGGAAATCAAACAAAATTTAAGTCAAGGAGAATTTTTGGTGAAACTTTATTATGTATTTGTTAAATTAATAAAGTTAAACAAAAAAACCAACACCTCGGGTTCAAGCTGTTTGGAGGTCAAAACGATCAGCCCGTAGATGAGATCGCCCACTTTGACGTTCGGTCTGTTCCGTTTTGTGGCACCTTCAAAGGAAGTGAAGTTGAGCAGTGCCAAGTCGCTGGAGCCAATGTCAATCTTCAACCAAAAAATTTGGGGGGATTTTGTTTATTTTGATTGATAATCATCTAATAATTATAACGGACATTCGATCAACAGGAAAATCTGGAGGTTAGGGGCTAATAAGGGTAAGAATTGGTGCCACTTTTACAATTTTTTGATCTATTTTCTTAACAAATTTCCATCAAAAATCAAAAAATTTCCCCGACGAATCCCGGGATTTTTAGGTTACCGGAACTAAACCGGGATCACGCCGCCGGGATTTTTACGGAAACGCAGCCTCGTATCCCGGGGTTTTAGGTGGAACCTGCCCCGGAATTTTAACGGGATCTCGGCTAAAAACGCGGGATCCGGGGCGGAGTTTCCAAACAAAACAAAAAAACAACAAAAAAATATGGTCTGAAACCTTGAAGTAGTCACCGGCCTTCGATGTCACCATGCCAAGCACTCTGTCGCCAGAATGTGGAATATACCTGAAAAAACAACAAAAATTGATTTACAATTTATCAAATAACGAAGTTTTTGATTAAAAATTGAGTCAAAAAAAAAGACTATTTTCTACACAAAAAAACCTTTTTGCTGAAGTGTTAAGCCACATTTTGTGCTCATTCTCGTGCAATACGCCTGCCAAAAGTGCGTACACTCCGTCCGATCGTTTTTCAAGCCCATGCCCAATCACTTTGGGCACTTGAGTGGCTACGCAAATTGTACAATCGGTGATAAAATCGGACGGAAGCACAATGCGCGACATTTTTCTATTAAATTCTGAGCCTAGGCAAAGTTTTGCGAGTTTCTTTTAAATTTAATTGTTATTGTTTGCCAATTTTAATCCAATGTGTAGAAAAGAATAAACCGGATTTTCCGTATTTGGATTAGGAAATTAAAAAACCGGATAAATTCTGTCCGAATTTACATATTTGAACTCCGAATTAAAAATAAATTATTGGCTTAATGTTTAGAAAAAATTTCTTGGCGAAATGTTCTATTTTTATAATTTAAATTTTTGCACTAATTTTCAACAAAAACTGTAAAATTCCAAAAAAAAATTTAACGGAGGCGCCTGCCTGCCTATCGGCACCGCCGTAGCCCCCAAAAATGTACACTATTCTGTTCTTTTTTTTAAACGGCAAAAATCTGTGAAATTTTAATCAAAACATCATTTTTTTGTCATAATTATCCACTTTTATATAAATTTTTCAAACTTAAAATTTATCCCACGCCCGCGCGGGACTCCCATTAAAAAAACGGGAGTTTAACGGGAGCGCGGGAAGTTTTAGCACTTTTTTTAATTCAGCTCTATGAATAGACGACGCAAATTTCAAGCAATTCCGAATGTGGCATCCGCCCAACATGCCACCCGAGCAGTACCAGCATCAACACCAACTCCGTCAACAAATTCGGTGGCACCGAATGAAAACCAGCCGTTGCCAACTGCGCATTCGCCTCCCTCTTCTCCGCTGCAGTTGTTTGCCGAAACGGACCCGTCACTGTACTCGGCGGACCTCTCACAACAGCATCAAACTCAGCAACACCACCAACAGGTGCGAGAGATTGGCATAGTCTTGGACGAGCTGACAAAAAAACAAAACAAAATCAGAATTTATTCTTAAATAATTTTTAATTTAACGGGACGCCCTCCAATTCGATGCGACAAAATTTTCCATTTTAAATTTTGTTGCTTTTTTAATTTTTAGTGTCCTTTTGGACAGCTCGAAATGGCTTGTTCTGCTTATTAAAAATGTAGTTCTGGCACTCTATTCCGAAAACTTTTTAAAACTGGAGTGAAACTCGCAAAAATATCACTTTTTTTGGTCATTTCTTTTAAAAGGATTTTTTTTTAATTTTTAGGAACATCAACAGCCTCCTCTGTTCAACCAACACGAGGAACATCATCAACAAGTTGTCCTGCTGGACATTACTGCAACACAACCACCGCCACCGCCGCCGTTTAATGTTGACATTGAAAGCGTTGAAAACCGAATAGACGACACTCAACAACCACAGTTTGGGGGTACAAATTTGCACAAATCAAGCGATTAAAATGACAAAAATTTGATTAATTTGGAAAGATTTTTAAAAAAACTATGAATCAGCGGTTCATAACCCCAACAATAAAAAAGCATTTTCCCAATTTATTACCAAATTGCGCGATTGTTTAGAAATGATGAATTTGCCATGTTCATCTTCCGGCAACGCCACCACCACCACCCTCGTCGTCGTCGAGCCGAACCTCCAAATGCCGCCGCCAAGTGCCGGTGTCTCTTCGTCCGCTCTGTTTCAGGCAATTCATTTAAACTTTAAATCTCAGCAACACATGTCAGGCAACAGCTGACCTCCTTGAACTTGAACCCTAAAAGGTTACAACAACAACACAAACTGGGCATGTACCTTTTGTATAAGCACCACATTTTTTCTGGCATCCACTCTTGATTCAATAAATTGACCTAACCAATAATCCGTCAAGTTGGGCACGGGTGGCGGACTCAAAATTCGAAAAAGAAACGACAAAAAGCTCCTCCTCCTTCAACTTTCTTTAAAAATCATTATTGTTTTCAGAAAGAAAAGCGTAAGGCCCCGCCGCCCAAGGACAAGTTGGTGGACACGAAGAAGTTCACCATGTCCGATCTGGTCAAGTGGAAGCCGAAGACGGAGAACACGTTGAAGAAAAAGTGGGCCGAGCGGCGCAAGCAGCTCAAGGACGACGAGACGCCCAACCGTGAGACGCTGGCGGAGGAAGAAGCGCTGGCGGCGGACAATGACGGCACTACGACGAGGGCCGAAGAGCGAGCAGCAACAACAGCAGCTGCAACAACACAACAGTCGAGCAGTACAAGCACTGGACCACGGGTTGGTGATGTTCCCGTTGTTCATGATTATAAATTGTTGCAAAAACAAAATTTGCATTTTAAAGGCGGCATTTTTTTCGAACTGATTGATTGATTTTGATTACATGTTTAGGTGATGATCAATGAACGTGGTGAAATGGTTGTAGATGAACAGTCGCTGGTGGTGATGGAGAATCCCGAGCAGAACAACACGCTGGAGACGGTGAACGATGTGAGTGGGTGGGTGGGTGAAAAATGTGTTAAAATTGAGCGATTTTTTTGGAGTTTCGGATGGGGGGAAACTTTGGGGTATGAGCCTGGACTAAATTTGGCGCTAGGAGAATTGCGCACCGGCAGTTTTCGGAGAATTGCGCACGGAGGATTGCGCACCATGGAGAATTGCACACCAGCAAAAAAAAGAGGAGAATTGCGCACTAAAAATTGCGCACTAARACGGAGGATTGCGCACCACGGGTCAAAATTTTTGAAAAATATTTTTATACAAAATTGTCTGAAAATATGTTATTTGATACGCTGATTACGAATTCGTCAATTGAAAATTAAAATGAGAATTTAAAGTGGTTTAAACCACACTGGGTTAAGGTTCGTTAGGCTTAGGCCTAAGCCACCCTGGCTTGGGTGTTCGTTAGGCTTAGGCCTAAGCCACCCTGAGCTTAGGGGTTTAATCAGCGCATCAATTAACATAATTTCAGACAATTTTGTATAAAAATATTTTTCAAAAATTTTGACCCGTGGTGCGCAATCCTCCGTGTTAGTGCGTAATTTTTAGTGCGCAATTCTCCTCTTTTTTTTGCTGGTTGCAATTCTCCATGGTGCGCAATCCTCCGTGCGCAATTCTCCGAAAACTGCCGGTGCGCAATTCTCCAGTGCGCAATTCTCCGTACCCCCTAAATTTAGCCTCATTTGGGGTTTATTATTATTATTATTATTTTTCTAACTCATTTTATGTGACTTTAAAATTTTTAGGACCTTTTGCCCCGACGGATCACCAGTTTGAGCTTTCGTCGTAAAGCCCATCGCAGTTCCGTGTGGAGTGTGCTGGAGACCGACCTTTTCTATGGTCAATGGACATCATTTTTTAAATTTTTGTTTGTTATTTTTTTAAAAATTTATTTGTTTTCAGAAGTTTTGTCCGCCACGGGCACCGACTTTGGCCTGATGCACGAGTTCATCCCCACGCGGACGCGGGTGGAGCTGAAGAACAAGTTCAACCGGGAGGAGCGGTCCAATGCCAGGCGACTCAACGAGGTGCTTACAATTAGAGAACATTTTGGGGGGGGGGGTAATTAAAAACAGATTAATGGGGGCAAGGGCGGCGCCAGGAATTTTTTCAGGTGGAGGTGGGGCCCGATCCAAAAAGTCGATTCTTAGGGGGTGAATACGGCAATTTTTTTGAACTATTTTAACGAAATTTGTTAATAAAATTGGCCCAAAAATGATTGATTTTGCAAAACAATAGGGTCCCCCCTCTATGGTTTTTTTTCTTCTCAAAATTTGTTAATAAGTACATTTTTTGGGCACTTTTGTATTTTATTAATCAACACTTTTGTTTGTCCCCCCTCTTAACACAGGCTCTTCGACATCCGACCATGCTGGACGAACGGCTTCGTCAGCGCGTGGAACGAATGTTGGAACAGATGGCGGACCAGTGAACAGAACGCAAAATTCGTTTAATTGGTGGCCTTCGAGGATGACAAAAAATATGTTTTTGATGAAGCCTTTAAAATTTTTGTAGAAACAAACGTGTAAAGAGCCTGCCCAATGTCGGCCATTTGCATTTCATTTTTAAATTTTACGGTTTTTTAAAATAAACAATTTGATCCTCAAATCAAATTTTTTTCTTTTAATGGGCCCAGAACACGCGGTCATCAAGAAGTTCAGCTTGTTCAGAGATAGCTGCTTTTGATCGGTGCCAAATTTAGTTGGGTTTGGTAGGGTTGGTCCTCGTCCCCGAACCCCGACTTTTTCCGCCCCCGAGGGATCGGGGACCAAACCCTAGGGTTTGGCGGTGCCAAGGACAGTTATGGCACTTTAAAGTTTAAACGTCGGGCGTCCAACCGACCCCCAATCGCCGACGACGGCACATTTTATGGCGCCGACGGCGGCGATGCCAATTTTGAGAAGATTTTTTTTTTTGTCGTTGAAAAAGGCAACAAATGTTACACATTATTATAATAACCGTCCAAAATGTGTTACTTTTTACGTGCTTTTTAAAAAAATGGTTTTTTGGGACTGTGAAAGTATTTCAAAAATCGGGACTCGTCAAATGCTCTCTAAACAACACAATGCCTCGGGCGCTTTTTCTTTTTTTTTCTGATCAACAAATTCCGTCCGTCCGATCGGTGGCCCCATTCAGCGGGCAGTGGGCTGTGCTTGTGGCTAAAAAAGGAAGAAAAATTTAATATTTTTGACATAATTTTGCGGGCTTAAATTCGGGATCCTGGCCAAGTCTTTGTTTTTTGATTTGTTCGGGATTCGGTCGAGATCCCGACCTGGGAAATCGCTTTGTAGGGTTGAAGAACCGTTTTGGAAATGATTTTTTGGTAAGAATTTAGCCAAAACATGGCCGAAACTGGACGCCAAGCTTCTCGACCTGTACCTGTTGTTGTTGCGGTGCGGCATTGACCGGAGGCGTTTGTTGCTGGTAGTCGGCCGCCTCCTCCGGGAACTCCAGCTCCCAAATGCGCTTCAAGTGCTTGCCCTTCACGTCGCGAGGTGTGCCGAAGTTGGTCATCAGCTGTTGAAGGGATGGGACGTGACAATGAGTTGGGGGTACTGCTTCAACTTGAGGACCATAAGACAAATTGAATCCATAGAGGGATACGTCTGCTTGAATTTGAGGGATACGTACTGCTTGAATTTGAGGGATACGTACTGCTTGATTTTGAGGGATACGTAAATTGGATACGTACTGCTTGAATTTGAGGGATACGTACTGCTTTATTTTGAGGGATACGTACTGCTTGAATTTGGGGGATACGTACTGCTTGAATTTGAGGGATACGTACTGCTTGAATTTGAGGGATACAGATAATCCGCCTGTGTAAGGGTGGTGGAGGGGTTTGGTGCAGGATTCTGCAATGAATCGAGTTTCCTTTTTGAAATTTTAATCAAAAGCTTAAACACAAATAGGCAGGCAGGTCCGTTGTTAAAAACTGGACAAGGACTTTTGTTGGCACACACGGAAATAAATGAATGGCACACAACACAAACGAAAATTGTGGTGTTGAGCCGTGTTGGTGTGGCACCTTTTGCGAGTCGAACTTGTTGGTGCCGGACTGGAGACGCACTTCGGTGTCCGGCATGCCGAGCGGGGACAGCACACACCAGCGCCGTCTGTTGCTGTCGTAGTCCGCAAACTCAACCCGTGTCTGCGTGTTCCTGGGCGTGCCGAAGCCCGTTTTGCCCTGTCCAGAGGAGTCAAAAATGGCACATAAAGCGCAACAAACAAAATGAAAAAACAAAAAAAATCAAAACAACAAATTAAATTGGCATTTTAGTAGCCACACTTCAAAAAAGACGAAACAATAGGCTCGAGACTAGAGGAGAGCCCGGACTTTGGGGGCCGATCGAGATTTTGATCGAGAATCTCAAGATCGAGATCACAAATAATTTGTTAAAAATTCTCGGTGAAATTTTGTCAATCAAATTTCGATCGAGAACCTCCTCAATCGTCCGGGTTCTACTCGAGATTCGTGAAGCTTCAAAGAATCCTTTTTTTGAATCATACCCAAGGCATACTGTACTCGATTGTTGGCATCCTCCACTTACAAATTAGCCAAAAAATAAAACGAAAACTGATTGGAGAGGAAGTTTCTTTATTTTTGGAGGAACGGAAATTGTCCTTAGTTTTTTTTCCATGAATGTTGGGGAAATATGCAAAATTCTCTCATTTTATTTTTTGAAAATTCCCCGGGCGAAATTTCGCGGGAAAATTCCCTCGTTCTTTTTGTTACGGGGGCCTCAGGGCAATTATGCCCCAAATGTAAGCGATTGGACAATGGACGCTTTGTCCTGTCGGCATTTTGTCCGCTCGCCCATTTGTCACCCGCCCGCCGTCGTGACCAAAACAACGACAACAACTTGCCTTCTGCGAGTCGAACTGGTTGGTGCCGTTTTGAAGAGGGCAAATGCCTGTAACAAACAAAACATTTTTCGTTCAGTTTCGAAGAATATAAAAATTGCGCGAAAATCCGTAAAATTATTTCTCTCATTTTTTGAAATATAAAAAACGACAAAATGACGATTTGGCACTTACCGTCGGTGGCTCTGAGCTGGGCCAACGTGAATTTGCCGTTTTTGGTGCGACGGTCGTTGCCCTCCGCCTGTCCGACATCGACATTGGCCACAACAATTTTGAGCGCGCTTGGGTCTGCAAAATATTTCGAATTTTAGATTTTTATAAGAGCCCCTGGAGCAAAAGTTAGGGATTTTCCGATCCAAGAGAGACTGCTTGAAGTCCCGGAAGAACCAATCTTTTTAAATGTTTGTTTCACAAATTTTGAATGTTAGCAAAATTGTGCCTTGAGGCTGTTGCTCTTCCTCAACGGGCTGCTCTTGTTGCTGCCGTTGTTGTTGCTGTTGCTGTTTTGCTTGTGGCGGAGGCGGTGGCGGCGGCATTTTTGTTCGTTTTTGGCACTAAAAAAGTACGGTTTTTGGCAAAAT
>MEIZ01000014.1:538911-559044 GCA_001723225.1 Globodera ellingtonae | reverse complement strand
TTCAATTCCCACAGTTTTAGCAATTTTTTAAGATTTTTCCCCCGCGGCGTGCGGGGCATTGCCTCCCTCCCCCACTGACACCATTTATGTACAAGAAATCCCCGCCGGCGTTTACGCATTTTTGCCAATTAAAGCCGCCCCGCCCCGCCCCCGCCGGCGGCGCTCAAATTGGCGGTTTAAACTCAGCGCTGGAGGGTGGGAAAACGCAAGCGCTTTTTTTGGACAATTTTTGGTTGGGCGGCGAGGGGAATTGGCCCCAAATGCTCTCGCTAATGACGTTAAAAGGTTTGGGGGGAGGGGCGATGATGACGCGGAATTTTTGTGGTGCCAAATTGCCCTGCTGGTGTGCCATTCCCCCATTATTACCGTTATTGTTATTATTAGTTGCCTTGTCCCCCCGCCCCCGAGGGCACCACAACCGCCCCATTGGGAAAAATGCCATCGCCAACGACATGGCATTGGTGGAAAAGTTTTGGGCATGGCGCCACGCCCCTTTCTTTGTTTGATCTCCCCCCCCCCTCCTCCGGGGACAAAACAACAAATTTAATTTGTAAGCACACACATCATCCTCATAAAATGATCTTTGGATCTTTGGATGAATTTCTATAATTAAAATTAGCACAAGAAGCACCGCCATAACCTCCACATAAAATGATCTTTGGATGAATTTTATAATTAAAATTAGCACAAGAAGCACCTCCACACGCCCTCCGGCGGCGGGTTGAACAATGCGCGGGGATTAAGCAAATCCCCGGGGGAAAAAATGGCACATGCAAAGTGCAAAATTGAAAAAGTAATTCATGGAAATTTGGTGCTCAAAAAGCCAAAAATTCATACAAAAGTTTCGGGGGTCAACGAAAATCCGAAAATGTCCCCGTTCATTTCAAAATGTTAGCTTCCGATTTGAAAGTGATGTGAAGGTGAAGCTTTTTTGGTGCCAATTTTAACGCACAAAAAAAAAATTGGAATCCGTAGGCGGCCTCAAAATGAATGTTCTGTGATGTCCGGAGTGGGGGTTTATAAATGGCGCGCCTGCTGCCAATGACATTTTGCCAAAAACATCCTTTTTGTCCCCTCCGGGGGGGGGATTGTGTTGCAACAGTACATCCTGCGCACTTCGCTTCCGCCCGAATTGATAAGCAATTACAACAAATACATACATTCTCCAGGCGCGGGCGGCATGAATGGAAATGAGGACGGATTTTTTCCCGCGTGTGTTGATGACATTTTGTTTGCCCCCCCCCGCGTCCCCCGCGGGGACAAATTGGTGGGGTTAGTTTTGCAAATGATTTTTGCGTGGGTTGGATTAATATATGTTTTTATGACAGAATTGGCAGGCATTATCATCATCATCATCCGGATGGCATAATTGGATATGTTCCGGATGAATGAAATTGAAAGCCGACGGACGAATGGATTGGGGGTGTTTCAAATGGATAAAGAGTAAGTAGCTGAACCATCCCCACCGGACGACGTCGACAACAACGACGACGATGATGATGATGACACACATATTGTTGGGGGTGTGCATGTGAAATTGGCTCTTCCGAATGAATGAAATCGGATCTTCCGAACGATTGTGTGGGCACCGGGGCGTGGGCGTGGAATTCAAACATTTTGGAACAATTGGAGCGTCGAGATTCTCGATCAAAAATCTCGAGACCGGGCCTCAAGTCCGGGCCGGGCTTTAGCATCCATGCGGATGATGCCCAGTCGGAAGTCAAGCGGTTTAAAGCATTTCCGAGAGGTTAAATTAGCGAAAGTACCAAAATTTTGAATTCTTTTTAATCGGGGGCATAATTTTCTTGATATTTTTTGTTGAAACCGCTAGTTTATGCGTACATTCAGGCTAAACTCACTCATTAAGCTGAGTGTCTTAATTGTTAATTGGACTTCAACGTTTGTTTATGGGATGAGTTGCGGTGGGACCAACCACTTTTTATTGTTTAAAAATTATCTAATTTAAATAAAATATATTGAACAATTTAATTTTAACAATCCGCTGCCCTAATTTTTGTCCGGACACAAAACGGAGGGGGTAATATATAAAAGCCGGGGATGGCACAAAGTTTTGTGAAGCTTAAAGACCAAAGAATGAATGGAATGGTCGTGGAAGGGGTGCCGACGAATAAAATTTGGGGGGGACATCGTCCCCCGGAAGTGCGTCACATGTCCAGTGCATATGTTTTCGGATGAATGGAGACACAACGAGTTCAAGCAGTACGTCCTGCTGCTGACGTTTATGATGTGATGAATAATGGATGGTACCGGAATGTGCCGCGGAAATGCTTCTCATCTTCCGGATGGCACGGCACGTTCATTCACCTACGCCCGCCACTGTGTTCCGCTCCGTTGTCCGAAATTTGCCGCCACCTTTTTCCCGTCATGCCCCCGCGGGGGCGTTTTGTTTGGAGTCAATTGGATAATTAAATTTGGCAGGATGGGGCCCAAATGGCACGGCAATGGGACAATGAAATGCCATGCCAAATGGCGGTTCAGTTGGTGGAAGAGTAAAAGGAGAGAGAGCCCGTGTTTGGGTCAAACAAATTTAAATTTTGCCAAAAATAGGGCCGGCACCTCAAAATGGACACCACACAAAATGCCGTTGGGTTCGAGCAATTGTGGTCAATTCTCGGCATTTATATTTAATCAATAGGCCGGGATCGGGATTTTTGGTAAACACCGGGATCGGGATTCCAAAAACCGGGATAATCCCGCCCGATCCCGACCGGAATCCCGGTCCCGGCCTACTCTAATCAAAACTGGTGTTCGGTACGGTAAAAATGGTACACCATTTACCGACAAATCTAGTTCATTTAGTAAGCTTTTGAGAAAGCCCCCGGCAGTGCCGATAAGCGCCGCTTAAAAATTGTAAAATATTTTATAAAGAAATAAAAATATATTTTTTTTAAAATGGCATTTCTGATTATATTTTTGTTTTCAATTCTTTTACCGGGCATTTAAGTGGGCGGGGGCAAAGGCGCGGCACTTTCGCGTCCACCGTTTTATTTTTGAAATTTTGCACAAATATTAAAAGCCGTTGAGATAATCCCCGGGGGGCACAAGCCCACCATTTTCCTATAATCCGTTGGCATTTAAATGACATAAGAATGTGTCCTTTATGACTTTTGGATAAACAATTTGCAATAAATGCACAATTTTTCAAATTAAGCCATTGACGGCAAAAAAAAAGATTAAATTTTAAAGAGTTTTTGAATCAAAAAATGCACAAAACGTCGTTATGAAAAAATGGTTCGTAAAGTGATTTTGACTCATTTCGATGGCCAAAACAATCCGAGAAAATGTTTTTAAAAACGCTATTTATAGCAACACAAAACAAAGAGAATGCTCAACTTCAAAAACAGTTGCTTAGGTACTGGCTGAATAAGTTTAAGGTTTTGGGTAATTTTTTTGTACGGAGGATGCATTTGAAATTCATACACATTCTAAGCCTATAATTGAAAGAATGCGGATTAAGCCGCTTCATTAAAGGGTTGCACCCATTAAAAACAAATAAATTAATGGGGGAACGAGTTGATGGGTGTCCCCTTAAAAACAGTGTCTTGAAACAATTGAATAAATTCGAACTCAAAATTATGCATATTTTATTACACATATCCAACAGACGAGAGGTTGATCAATGGTTAAACAAAAACAATCAATAAACGGGTATAATCAGAAGCAATTTGGCTAATCAGTGAAAACAAATCAGAGCAAAAAAAAAGGTTCGCCTAACAAATAAGCAATTCAGAAAAAAGGCCACGGCGACGGCCACAACACGTTGAAGTCCACACTGATCATGTTGCTCTCCTCCTCCCACAAATCCAAATCGTTCGGCTCGTTGGCCAACTCCGACCATTTCTGCTCATCTCTTCCGATCGGACTCCGTTCCAACAGCCATTTGGCATGAACACCGGCGTATCGAAGTGTCAGACGCTCTTGTGTCACCGAATTGTGCAGCTCAAACGGTTCAAAAGCACCAGACCAACGGTGCAGAAGACGAATGATGTAGCTGACCGGCGTGACAGCATCGATGAATGCCTAAAATTGAGATTAATATGCCAAAAAAAAACACTTTTAGACACCTTTTTGAATTGTTCCATCTTTCTGTGCTCGTGCTTCACCTCGATACCACTTTTAAACGAGAACATTTTTGGATGTCCATTTGCCCGCGGGGTGTGCAACCATTTTGACAGAGCGTGGTCAGCAGAAGAAGCCCCACTATCATCCGAAGCATCGGGGAAAGCATTGTACGAGTAAATCGATCTGAGATTGGCACATTCGCAGAGAACAGTCGGAGAGAGGTGACGAATGAATTGGGTGAGCTGATCAATGTCCACGTCCAATTTGACGATGTTGCCAGAAAACAGGTGCCAAATGTTGCGGAGTGACAAGCCGCGGACTTTGCCGAAGCCATCACAACGGAAAGCGATGTCAGTAGTGTTGAAGAGGCGCTGAATGCGATGCAAAAATGCCATGGCATTTTGATCGACGTAACTGAAAAATTCAGAATATTTTTGAAGATTAAAATTCATTAATCTGAAATCCAATCGCAAAACTGAATTTATATCAATCTCTGAATGCCTTATTCTGATCGATCTGAAGCCGACTACGCCGTTCGGAAGCGGCGACTCCGCGAATTCCATTTCTGTTTGAGGGTGGCCTGGTTTGGCGAGTTGCGCACCGGTGCCGTCCTCATTATGTCGAATCACCAGTCTTCCCAACGACCATTTGATCACCTGAAAAGGGAATAATAGAATTTGTTGCAAAAATGTGATCTTATGTCTTTCCATGCCTTGAAGTGTTTGTCCATCAATGCGTCAAAGCGGGCACTGAGCGTCGCAATTTGAAGTCCGAGCTGAACAAGTCCAATGAAACGGAACACATCGAACCAAACGTCGTCACAGACTCCGCTGAAATTGTTGTTATACGGTRATTGCTAATTAATGAAAGATTTTATATTAAATTAAGAGACATTAAAGTSTCAGAYTCTTAGCCAAAATGTTCAGCTTTTTGGGAGGGTTTTTGTCCTTAATCATTCAACAGAAGTTCTAACATTTTCGCCYAACGACGGCGCTTCCGATTTTTAGAGAGACGTAACGATGCGAGAGGCCTTTGTTGAATTTGGTCATTCGACGAGCACTTCATCTGCCGCTTCCTCACTGAAGCTGGCATTTTGCAATTAAAACTCTTTAAAAACAATCTTTTAATAAATGGCAAAAATTGCAACAACAACAACAAAAATGGTTTAATTTGTCTGTTTTATGGGCTTTTTCAATTCTTCCAACAACAATCATTCATGAATGTTCTTAAAGCAGGGTTCGTTCCCATTTGTACATTTTATAAAGAAATTCTTAATAGAAATTAGAGACCGACCTGGACCTGGATTCGGGCCTGGATTTTTCCTAGATCCAGAGTCCAGGTCCAGTGGAGCCTCCGCGACCCTGGATTTTACCTGGACCTGGATTTTTGTCCAGGAAATCCAAATCCAGGCGTTCGTCAAATCCAGGTCCAGGATTTTTCAAAATGTCGGTCTCTATGAGAAATTCTTTAAAAATCAAAATTGGTTACCTAACTTATGAAGTTTTAAGATTTTTTGGCGGATTACTTTGAAAATTTTGGCGTTTTGTTAAACCAAAAAAATCGTTGGCGTTCTGTTATAAGAAGAAAAAAAACGTGACACTATTTGCGCCCCAATAACTTTGGAAATAGCAAAAGTGCACGCGCGGTGAAGTGGATTTCAAAAAAATGCATAAATTACGGTAGTCGGGTAGTGCAAGTTCAACCCCGCTTGAGTGTAATCAATGTTTTTGGGTATTTACACTCACTATAACTTAACGATGGAAATAGCAAGGAAATAGCAATTAAATGTGGCATTGAGTTTGGCGTTATGTAAATGCGAGAATTACAGCAGAAATCGAGTTGGCCACACATCGAAKACAAGAATTRTTGATTAAAKACACCGATTTGCCTAATTTTTTGTCCAGAGCTTGCCAACTAAATTGTCTACCCAAAAGCAAAACGTTTTAGGCTCAAACCAAAAATTTTTTCAACATTTTTAAGCAAATAAGTTGAAAAAAGTTAAATTTTGATTAAAATGAGTGAAAAAAAGCAAATTTGGGCGCAGGAAAGGGAGGCAAAACGACGAAAGAGGAAGGAAAGTCGACGTTCATCRGGACGMCACATGAATGAAGCCATTTCAGGTCCAAAAACACTCATTTTATCTAAATTTCCCATTTTTAAAATTCGTTACGCTCTAACTCCAACCATTTTGTATTAAGAGTAATAAATTTTGTATTAAATGATAGAGCATAGTGTTAAGAAACTCTATGCAAAAAATTAGGCAAATCGGTATGTTTAATCAAAAGTTCTTGTGTTCGATGTGTGGCCAACTCGATTTATGCTGTAATTCTCTTTTTTTTGACTTGACATAACGCCAAAGCTCAATGCCATATTTTCAAAAAACATAATTTACACTCAAGCGGGGTTGAACTTGCACTACCCGACTACCGTAATTTATGCACATTTTCAAAATCTATTTCGCCAAACGTGCAAATTTGCTATTTCCAAAGTTATTGGAGCGTAAGTTATAGTGACACTATAACTTAACGAGGAATTAATTGCATTGAGCGTTGGCGTTATGTCAGCCAAAAAAAAAATTTAAATTTTGAATGTTTGCTGACCTGAAATGGCTTCATTCCGGAGCACCACGATTGGGCGCGCACGATTGGGCGCGGCACGATTGGGCGCCGACAAGTTTTTCGTTATAACTTAGTTCAAAGTCAACCAAACCAAACATGCTTGGTATCATTCGAAAGATCTTAGTATGCTGAACCTTTGATCAAGCTTAAGCTGACCGATTCGTCTTTTCAAAAAAAGTTATAGGTTCAAAACCTGTGAAAATTGCCATTTTTGTGGTGGTGACATCATAACTTTCTTTGTTTAAGTCGAATCGCTTAGCTTTTGCCTTTGTAAGCTTCTACTTATTACTTGCTTTCGAATGATACCAAGCATGTTTGGTTTGGTTGACTTTGAACTAAGTTTTAACGAAAAACTTGTCGGCGCCCAATCGTGCCGCGCCCAATCGTGCGCGCCCAATCGTGCGCGCCCAAACGCGGGGTACCGCTTCATTCATGTGCCGTCCAGATGAACGTCGACTTTCCTTCCTCTTTCGTCTTTTTGCCTCCCTTTTCTGCGCCCAAATTTTGCATTTTTCACTCATTTTAATCAAAATTTAACTTTTTTCAACTTTTTTGCTGAGAAGTGTTAAGAAAAAAGTTGCTTTGGGCTAAAGCAAGTTGCTTTTGGGTAGACAATTTAGTTGGCAAGCTCTGTGCAAAAAATCAGGAAGATTTGCACGTTTAAAAAAAATCGCCCACGTTCGATGTGTGACCAACTCGATTTCTGCTGTAATTTCTCCTTTTTTTGCATGACATAACGCCAAACTCAATGCCACATTTAATTGCTATTTCCATCGTTAAGTTATAGTGTGTGAATCGAGTTGGCTTCACCGCCACACTTCGATTTCTGTTTGTTTATTATTTTTGTACATTTTTCCCATTATGTCAAATCACCAGGATCCATAGGCTCAAAAATCTCGTAATCATGAGCCTCAAATGATTTTTTTGCAAAAAAAAAAATGGCAAACAAAAGATGGAAGGTTTGAGTTTGGTAAATGTGGAACATTGCATTTAAATCAACAACAACAAACAGTACTTGTCGAGTTCGGGCTGTATTTGGTCCGTTCTTGCTGAATCGAATAACAACAATAATAGAACGGATTCAACAGAATTTTTTTGCCTTTGCCTTTGACTCTCTCTCTGATCAGACCTTTTTATTCCAATCAAAAGTGCAAAAATAAGTGAAAATGAGCGACACAAATTGGCAGCCATCTTCACAGGAGCTTAACCAGGTTTTGCACAAACATGACACTTCCGTTTTCAGAATTTTGCATTTTGCTTTTCAGATTGTTTCGCTTTTGCAATATTCACAATCGCCCGACAATCAGATGCAACAACAAGTGCAACAGGTTTTGGAGTGATTTCTCAAATGTTATATAATTTTTTGAAGCTTTCGGTCTTAATTCAGGCAAAATTTTGCAATTTTTGGAGCCGTTTTTTCATAAAAAGTCGTCACAGATTTCTTAAAATTTGTCTCTGGCCTTTTTGGAAGAGAATACGGCGTGCAAAAATGCTCCGGGATTAGAAACTCAAAAATTTGGTGTCCCGAAAACTTTGGGTCCCATTCGTTTGGCCATTTTCGTATTTTTCATATTTCTTGCATATATGGGCAACAAACGTTTGCATTTAATTGACCTAAAAATTGTTTTGTCTTGTCGTTTACCCAATTTAAATTAAAATTTTTAGCGGTTGGATCAACTAAATGCGCACCCAGAATTTTGTTGCTATTTGCTCTACATACTCAGCAAGCTCACGGACCAAGAGGCAATTTTTTTTTTGTTTGATTAATTTTCATCAAGTTTTGAGCACTTTTTTTGGGACAGTGCGCCATAACAACGACAAAAACAAAAAATCTTTGTTTTTGTTCAGGTAGCCCATCGTTCGCTGAGCGGACTGCTGCTGAAGAACACGGTCAAGCAGAACTGGGCGAACATCCCGCAGCACATCAAGGCCTACCTGCGACGGAACGCGTTCGCCGCCATTGGTGACCCGTCGTCGCTTGTCCGCGCGACCGTCGGCATCATCATCACCACCATTTTTTTGTATGACGGCACGCAGCAATGGCCAGAGCTGTTGCCGACACTGTGCCAATTCTTAGAGCAATGCCAACAGGATGCCAATGTTGTTGAGGTGGGACATTGCGACGGTTCTGGCTGGCCTAGACCCTTTCCAAAGTCAACAAAAATTAAATTATTAAAGAAAGAATTGGCCACTGAATTTCGAACGATTTTTTTGAGAAACTCAAAAAATTTTAAATAATTTTTGTTCATTTTAGGGCACCCTTGGCGCACTGCAAAAGATTTGTGAGGACTCAGCTGACCGGCTGTCCCAGGACGAGATCAATTTGATCATTGCCAAAGTGTTGCCCTTCTTCAACTCGTCGTTGTCTCGACTCCGTGCGCTCTCAGTGAGCACGGTCAACTGCATTTTGCTGGTTCAAAATGAATCGATCACCAGTGTCATTGACCCGTTCCTGGAGTGCCTGTTTAGGCTTGCCAACGACCAGGATCAGGTTTGTTCTGGTTTATCACAAATTTTTGTGGGGGAAAAATGAAAAACGATGCATATAAAGATGTTCTTAATATTTTTTGGATTGAACAATTCGAGTCTGATCCAATTTAGACAAATTTTGAGCCCGTTGAACAAGTTGATTTTGTTTGTTCAGGAAGTGCAAAAGCAGCTGTGCCGATCGTTGACCCTGTTGCTGGAGAGTTACTTGGACAAAATTGCGCCTCAACTGCCCAACATTGCCGAGTTCATGCTGCTGCGGACGCAGGACGCCAACGAGGAGACGGCGCTGGAGGCTTGCGAGTTTTGGCTGGCATTTGCCGAGAATCCGCAAATGTGCAAGGAGGTGCTGGGGCCCATCCTGCCCAAACTGTTGCCGGTGCTCGTCAAGTGCATGAAGTACACGGAGACGGACATCATTTTGTTGAAGGTGTGCAACTCTTGTGGACCGGTTTTGCTCATTGTTTGGACGCCATGTTCGGTTTTGAACTTGCGTGAAAATGTACATTTATGGCATTTTGGCTTAGTTTGAAAAATGGACAAATTGGTTGGGTCCGATTCAGAATTGCTGTGATTAAAAGAAAATTTAAAACAGAATGTTCTGACCGATGCGAATTTTGCCAATTTTATATTATTTGAACACGAATTGCAGGGCGATGTAGAGGACGATTCGAATGTGCCGGACCGAGTGCAGGACATCAAGCCGCGCTTCCACCGTGCCAAAACGCAGGGCGTCGTCGGCTCCTCGTCCGCGCACACGTCGCCGAACGATCTCAACGAGGCCGGATTCGGCATGCCGAACACCGCTCAGCAACAACAGCAGCGCCAGGACAGTGACGACGATGATGACGAGGAGGAGGGCGCCGGGGATGACGAGACCACCACCGAATGGAATTTGCGTGAGTTTGAGGGGTGAATTTCGAAACATTTTCAGTCAATTTTGTTTAGGAAAATGTGCCGCCGCATCGCTGGACGTTTTGTCCGGAATTTTCACGGACGCCCTCCTCGTCCATTTGTTGCCCATACTCAACGAGTCGCTGTTCTCGGACCAATGGGAGGTGAGTGTGCCGTTGTTGATGTGTTTAGCCTATATGTTGGGCAATTTTGGTTATTTTATTCATAATTTTTCTCCAGTTTTTTGGGACAATTAGTTGTTTTTGTTGTTATTGTTTAGGTGAAGGAAAGCGGTATTTTGGCACTTGGTGCCATCGCTGAAGGCTGCATGAGTGGAATGGTGAGTTGGAAATTAGTTAACTTTTGCACATTAAAAACAAAAAATTAACCAAGTTTAGGCCTTGGTGTGGCGTATATTTCCTTGAAAAATATAAAATTTTTCTTCCATAATTTTGGTCAATTTTTTTTTTGTCAAGACTCAACACTTGCCCGAGCTGATCCCGTACCTGATCAAGTCCCTGCAACATCCGCGATCGCTGGTCCGCTCCATCACTTGCTGGAGCTTGTCCCGATATTGCCATTTTGTTGTGCAGGATCCGCAAGGTCAACTGTTCAACCAGCTGATCAAGGAGGTGATTGTTTTGTTTTTCGTTTTGTTTTTTGCTATTTTATTGTTATGATCGGGTTAAAAAATAATAATAATGAAACCTCCTCGTTTTTAACACAGCTCTTGGGACGAGTGTTGGACAAAAACAAGCGCGTTCAGGAAGCTGCCTGTTCAGCATTCGCCACATTTGAAGAAGAAGCATGTGAGTTTTTTGTTTTTGTTTGAAAAAAATTTGTTTTGTTTTGTTTTAAATTTCTGTTTGTTTAGGTCAGGAATTGGTGCCTTATATGCCGGAAATACTCGGTACATTTGTGGAAGCATTCAACAGATATCAGGTAATTGGGATTCAAATTTTTTGGATTTTTTTTTCGAGAAAAGTCCTTATTTGGTTAGTGAGAATAAATTTCCACAAAAATTCCCATTTTAGGCGAAGAATTTGCTGATTCTGTACGACGCTATTGGCACGTTGGCGGACAGTGTGGGCGGCAACCTGGCCGAGCCGCCCTACGCGGAGCTGATCATGAACCCGTTGATGTCCAAGTGGTCACAGCTCCGCGATGATGACAAGGAGTTGTTCCCGTTGTTGGAGTGCATTTCGTCAGTGGCCACCGCATTGCACACCGCCTTCTTCCCATACTGCGAACCGGTGGTGTAATTAATGAGCCCTGGAAGGGATATAAATTTCCCAAAGTTCTCAAAAGTGCTGATCCCGGGATTTTCAAAAATTTTCCGGAATTCGGTGGCAGTCCCGACCCTGCCCAAGCCCTAATCAAATATCGTCCCTTAGCTCCGCAAATAAAATTTCTTAAAAATTTTCTTTTGTCTAAAAATGAAAAAAAATTGACGCTTGCATTTTGGGCATCCCATTAAAATTGGCTTCATCGGAGTGTAAACACAAATTGCGGCTCCGGGTGCATATACAACAAATGTTTTTGCAGGTGTTCCAGCGTTGTGTGCGCCTCATCTCGCACACACTCACGCTCAGCCAGCAGGCGACGAGCACCGCGGCACGCACTGGTAAGTGCAGTGTTTGTGTTTTGGACAAAAAAAGGGTGGATGGAATATGAACCAATCGTATATCAACTTATTTAAATTTCGATATTAAGGCCAAATTAAACAAATTTGACAGTTTACAATGGCATTAAAAAAAAATTTGGTCAAACATTTTTTTTTTGAAAAAATCTCGACGAAATTTTAAACCTCTAAAAAAAATTTGCATTAAAAGCGCTAAAAGGCGGTAAAAATGCGGTGCCCGATCAACCGGACAAGGACTTTCTGATTGTTGCGCTCGATTTGCTCTCCGAGTTGGCGGAAGCAATGCACGACTACATTGACCCGTTGGTGAGCCAAAGCAACATCGTCCAGTTGGTCTATATTTGTGCACAGGTGGTTAACATTTTAAACTTTAAGTTTTATTAGTAATTACAAATTGTTCTCAATTTTATATAAATTAAAAAAAAACTCTCTTACCCTCAAGGATACGACCAACGAAGTGCGACAAAGCACATTTGCACTGCTCGGCGACCTGGTCAAGGCGTGCTATATGCATTTGCAGCAGGACATCCACCAGTTCATTCCCATTCTGGCCCAAAATTTGAATCCGGAATTAGTGTCCGTGTGCAACAACGCCATTTGGGCACTCGGCGAAGTTTCGATGAAAATTGGAGATCAAATGAAGCAGTACGTGCCCATCCTCTTGCCGCAGCTGATCCACGTGATGAACAGGGAACGGCCGCCGAAAACACTGCTCGAAAACACCGGTGAGAGGGTTGTTTCCACATTGATAATCCGGGTGTAATCGGTTTCTGATCGAACCAACCGTTTTTGTTCGAGATCAGCAGTGTACAAACCCCAATAATCAGTGTGAACGAATTCCAAAAATTAAGAACCCCACATTCCATATAATTTTAAAATTAATTAAATTACTCCGCCCATTTAGCCATAACGCTGGGCCGTTTCGGGCTGAACTGCAGCGCCGAGGTGTCGCCCTTCCTCGCCGACTTCATCCGTCCCTGGTGCATGTCGTTGCGCAATGTGCGCGACAATGAGGAGAAGGAGTCTGCATTTCGCGGCATTTGTCTGATGGTGAACTGCAACCCGCAGGGCGTCGCCAACTTTTTCATCTTCCTGTGCGACGCGATCGCCTCCTGGCAGACGCCCAGCGAACAGTTGCGCTTCATGTTTGGCAGGGTCAGTTGATGTGGTCATGTTGTTGGTGGTGGTGTTCATTCTTTTTGAGGATTTTTTTTTTGTGATTTTTTTCAGGATTTTTGGGTTTTTTTGTAAGCAAAAAAGATAAATTTAGAAAATTTAAAGGAATTTGAATTTATGTCAATGGACTTGAACCGTCAAAAAATTAGTGGCAACATTTGAGTATAACCCACATCCCCCCCCCCTCAGGGGAAAACGGCGAATTTCGCTAATTTTGACATATTTAAAATGTCATTTTCTTTTTGTGCAGATAATTTACGCCTTCAAGGCTCAAGTGGGACAAGAGAATTGGAGCAATTTTGTGGCCCAAATTCCGCCAGCGCTGAAGCAGAGGCTCGGAATGCAATATCAGCTCTGATTCAGATCTGACCATCTCCGACCCACCCAAAAACTGCTGCACATCAAAACTCATCATCATCATATTTGTTGTTACCCACCTACCTACGTATTTTATCATCAATCACTGCGTTCATTTTTCATTCGTTTTATTTATTTTTTTGTTTTGTTGTCCTCGTCCTCCACCAACTTCAACGTGTTATATTAATTCCACACATTTTTTTTTTGTATGAGTGTTTCTGTTATGTTTTTTTTTCTTTTGCTTGTTTGTTTTTGTTGATGTTGTAATTTGGTTGTCCACTTTTTTGCATTGTCGATCCGTCCCTCATTTCTTTTTTTGTTCCATGTGATCAGCAGTGATCAAAGCTTTCAACAAAAAAAGAGGGTGAAGCAGTGGAAAACGCAAAAATGAAATGATTCAACAAAAACAACAGCGAAAAATGACATGCATAAAAATTAAAAGATAATTTTTTGTCTGGGAGAAAACGGCGTAAGGGGTAGAACAAAACCGATAACCGCGATTTTTAGAGGGACAATCCGCCGGAATAATGTTATTCGGGTCTCAAAAATCGCTGACAAGAGCCCATCATTTTGAAAAAAATCCTGGATCGGGGGATTGCATCGTTGGCGGATCGTTTGTCACAAACGCGCCACTACTAATTCATAAAATTTTTCTAAAAAACGGAAATAGTTCACGTAGGTATATCATTTCGCGCAGTCTTGAGTCCTACCACATTTTTGGTCCACTTGTACTCTCCCGATTTACAAACTCCAAATTTCATATTACTTACATTTACATAACACAAAAAATAAAAGCACACAATGATGAGAGAGAGAGAGATCTTCCAATTAAAACAACAATATACTAATTATCCTAAGTGTTTACATAAAATCACAGATAACAGATCACAACTCGTCCTGAAGATCAAGGGCGGCACACAAACATCGTCTCGTGGCAAACCGCCTTCTCCTGGCGAACAACCGCAACCGTCTCCTGGCGAACAACCGCAACTGTCTCATGGCGAACAACTGCAACCGTCTCATGGCGAACAACCGCAACTGTCCCATGACGAACAATCACGACTTTCACGTACTTCTAAAACATCAAAAATTTAGGGTTGCTTTCATCGCGAGTAACTCCCCGCATCCTCACACTCACTTTGAACGGCTTCTCACCAGGATGCTGGCGCGAGTGCGTTTTCAGATGGTCAGCACGGGAGAATTGTTTGTCACAAATGCCGCACTAAATTCAAAAGATTGGGGTTTTAAAAATGTCTCCATTCCTCACTCACTTTGAACGGCTTCTCCCCAGAATGAATGCGCGAGTGTTGTTTCAGATTGCCTGATTCGCTGAATTGTTTGTCACAAATGCCGCACTAAATTCAAAAGATTGGGGTTTTAAAAATGTCTCCGTTTCTCACTCACTTTGAATGGTCTCTCACCAGAATGAATGCGCGAGTGCCTTTTCAGATGGACTGATTCGCTGAATTGTTTGTCACAAATGCCGCACTAAATTCAAAAGATTGGGTTTTAAAAATGTCTCCGTTTCGCACTCACTTTGAATGGTCTCTCACCAGAATGAATGCGCGAGTGCACTTTCATTCTGGCTGAGTGGCGGAATTGTTTGCCACAAATGCCGCACTGAATTCAAAATTGGGGTTTAAAAATTTCTCCGTTCCTCACTCACTTTGAACGGCTTCTCCCCAGAATGAATGAGCGAGTGCACTTTCAGATGGCCTGATTTGTTGAATCGTTTCTTGCATTGCTTACACTGAAATTTGACTCAAATTAATAACCAAATTGCTCTTTTCAAAGCACCTCAAATCGTCTTTCTCCGGTGTGATGGCGCTTATGTTGTTGCTGTTTGTCCGCCGATGTTTTGCCGCCAACCAGATCTTCTTTATGGCGGTTCGAATCTGAAAGGGGTAGGAAATTCCTGATCAGTGATCAAAATCCTGATCAGCAAGCAGGACCTTGTCGGATGTTCGAACGCTTGTGAGCGGTAGGAGTTGAGAGTTTGCGCCCGCCGATTGAAATGATTTGTTGCTCTGCCATAGGTAATGATTTTTAGAACGGTTCAAGCTATACAACCCAGGCAATTTATATTTATAAATCGAATACATTTATTTAGTAAGCCAGTGATATGTAAAAGCCTACAAATTAGTAGGGAACCGAAAAGAAGTTTTCTAATTTAGGTAGAACGAATAAATTCTAATAATATTCAGTTTGAACAGAAATTTTAAAAAACTGGGAAAGTAAAAAGAGAGAATAAATTCATAGACTAATAATGACCACCAAATAAGAATGAAATATGATGCGCATTGTATTTATACCATTCGTCCGTCATGATGTAGCTGTTTGGTAAGCGATGAACTGTCCTCAAATTTTAGTTTCTAATGACAAATTCGTGATCAAATAAAATATTTTCAAACAATTTTTTAGAATGTAAAATATTTCCACAAATTTTGACCAAAAGTTTGCTCAGCCCTACGGCTTTTTGGCCAACTTTTGGTGGCTCAGTTTCTTCATAGTGGCTTCCGCGCATTTCCCCATCTATTCTGTGCATCAAGCTCCCGCGATAATTTACTTTAGTCATCCACAGTTTTTAAAAAACAAATTCTTTTATTTGATCTTTCTGAGAAAATCTTATTATAAAATGCCATATTTTCATACCAAACGACCTATTATTTTGTTTTCTAGGGATAGTGAAAATTTAAGGAGGATCCGCCGTATACAAACGAAGTTAAGCGTACTTAATTTGTAAGTGCTTGTCAATTTTTTCCTGAAAGAAAATAACTCAAAATGCTTTTTTGAATTAATTTAATGTTCTCTATCATATGCCCGTTTTTTGATCGGTGAAAAGCACGATTCGGATCACCATCCCGAACTTCTTCGGCGAGATTCTCTCCACACATCTTTGCTTAACTAAGCATCGGCGCCTTGAAATCATGGAACGAAAAAAACGAGTTTAATTTAAACCATTATCCAATTCACCAAAAATCATTTCAGCAGGGCGCAATTCACACGAAAAGTGCAAAATATAATAAATTTGGTGGGAGATGATTGAAATCCAAACGTTGGCGGGTGTGGGGTGGGGGAGGGGGGGTCAGGGCTGATACAATGAATGGATGAATGAATGAATTTGACAACGAGAAAAGAATAGAAAATATTTCTATTTATATAATCGCGCAGTAACATAGGGGGTGGTAGCCAGTTTTTGTGGCGGGTGTGACAGGTAGATTTTGTGTATGTATGTGCTTTTTTTGCTTCCTGAATGGCAATTTGTCTCCAAAACGTATCGACATAATTCAAAATGATAATTATTTTGATTGGTCCTCCTCCGCCTTCGTGTCACTTTTTGACCCTCTCACTCAGCTCATGGCAAATCAAACTGTCCGCCCTGCGCCAGATCGTGGCGCAACATCGATTCCACGTCCAAGTCGCTGAGCAGTGCCTGGTCCACCGACATTGCGTTCACATTCTCCAGGTCCAACGGCAACGCGCCGACGCCGCCGCCCGGGCTGGACACAACGAATTGCCCAATGCCGGAGGCGTTGATCAGGTTGATGTTGTTGTTTTGGTGATGATGCGGGGACATCGACGAGGACATCATCATCATCTGGTGCTGTTGTTGTTGTTGTCCACCGGCTACCAACGGAGGCCCGGCGGACATCCAGACGCCGCCGCCGCCGGGGGGCATCGACTGGTAGGGACCGCCGCAACCGTTGCCAATTGTGGTGGGAAGAAATGAGGGGGACGACTGAACAATGGACGATGTGCTGAAGATGTTCGGCGGAGCTGACGATGAACAGGGCGCCATCGACAACGAGCTGCAATTGATGGGAAAATTATTTTAATCAATAAAAAAAGCCTGGCACACAAAACTACTCACTTCGCCCCCATTTTCATCTGCGGCGGTGACGGAGTGCCGCCGCCGCCGCCGCTGCCAATGCCAAGCTGACGCAGCAACGGGTTGGTCTGCAGCGGTGCAACACGACGCACAGAGCTCAGCTCCTGATACGAGGGCGGCGGCGGGATGCCCGGGGGTGACGGCTCTTGCTGAAAGACTTGCTTTCAAAAAAAAAATTTCAACAAAAAAACAAACAAACAACGGACTGACCTTGTTCAGCAAGGGCTGTTGTTGTTCAGCACCAACACAAATTTCGTTCTTCGTCATCAACATTGTGGTCGATGAGGCGGCGGACGACGATTGAGGCTGGGAAGCGTCGCCACCAATCTCCATCTTGATCACGCCTGAAACAATTTTTAATTTATTTAACATTTCATTTCAAGGTCTAAGACACCAAGAAATAATGCCATTACACAAAAAAAAAAAAAATTTTATTTATTCCAAAATTCAGCACCAACCGTTCATCGTCCTGTGCTGCTCCACCACCACCACCTCCAGCCTCATCTGATCAGTCCGGTCAAGCAGTTCGTTGACCTGCGGGTTCATCGCCGACGATGCTGCTGCTGCTGTACATCTCGGCCCACCATTGCTGCCGTTCTGCTGCATTTTGTTGACACCGCCACCATTTTGTTGCTGTTGATGAACGACAATGGTATTTGTGGTGGTGGCCGTGGTGCCGGCCATGGACGACGTCTGCTGTTCTTCCATCCAAGAGGGGAAGGGAAAGTCGTCGAAGGTGGACGACTCAAAGGTGTTGGACGACTCGAGCGTGGGCGACAGTCGCGAGGAGGAGGGACCGCCGACCACGGACAGCGTGGACTGTGCACGAGGCCTAATTTGTTGCGTTCAAAATGGTTTAAAAATAAATATTTTTGTGTTTCCACCTGAACGTCTCGAAGTTGGGCCCAGTCGGCGGAGCGTTGAGAACAATGTGCTGTTGCTGCTGCTGCTGTTGTTGTTCAGTAGAGGCGCCGTCACTGCCAGGGAACAGAGACTGCTGGGCGCCAATAATGGACACCATGGAGGCAGAGGAGCAGCCGGTGCCCTTCTGATGCACCAGCGTTTCGACACGTTTGCGCGCCCCGCGCCGCTTCTTGTCAATGGCCGTCTATAAAATGGCAATGCCACAATATTTTAAATTTTAAATATGGGAAACGATTGACATTTAACAAACATTTATAATGTTTCCTTTTTCTACCGGTCAGCATCTTCAATACGTTCAGTGCTTTTTTGTATTTAAATTCAATTTTTTCCCCCACAAAATTACGCCCAAAATGTTCTTGCTGCCCACCTTGGTGGCCGCTTCCATCGTGTTCGCCCGTCTGCGCGGGTTTCTGCCCGGCTTCGCGTCCGGGTTGATCACCCACCACGAACTCTTTCCAGCCCCCTCATTCTGAATGCGCATGAAACGGCTGTGCAGCGACAGGTTGTGTCGGATGGAGTTCTAAAAACAAATCATGCACATTTCTAAACTACCTAAGGAGTCGGCAATCGAAATTTTTTTTAGCTATTTTTCGACAATTTTCTTGTTTTTGGATGCATGGGTTTTGTACCTCTCTACCTACAAATTCAACATTTACAGCAGTCAGCACTTGTTATAAAATTAGTCGAGGGGGGCCCACCGTTATGTCTTCAATTTTATTGGAAATGATCAAACAAACCCAATTTGCTTTACTTAATTTGATCGCGCGATTGGTCAATCAACCCCGCGGGGGTTGGATGGGTCCAATCAAAGGCACAAAACGGTGAGCGGTTGGGTTGGACACTTTGGGTCGCAAGAGTTCTTTCTACCTTCCACCCCTGGGCATCTTCTTGGCTGGACCGTTGCGCAAAGTAGGGAATATTGTCCGAGAACCACTGGTAAACTTCGTTGAGCTTCAAGCGCCCGTCAACGGCACAGCTAAGCGCGCGCGCAATCAAGTCCGAGTAGGACTCCTCGCCCCAGGGGTTCGGCTTTTTGTGGGAGTGCTGTTGCTGATCACAGCCGGGCGCCCCGTCGGCGGTGCGCCGCCGGACGCGCTTCGGCTTTGGCCTCGTCAGCGTCAAGCCGTCATTGTCGTCCAACTGGCCGAATTGGGCAGAGAATGAGCCGGTACTGAACGCGCCGGCGGACAACATTGGTGGTGGTTGTACAGCATGATGCTGACGTTGTTGTTGTTGTTGCTGTCCATCGGAGAAAGAGGGTGAAAACGGATGCGATGTTGAGGGTTCAGCACCGGTTAACACGGAGGAAGAGGAACCACCAATGATGCTGTTCAGCGACGGAAACTTGGACGAAATTGCAGAGGGTGTTGAGCTGGCCGCCGAGCAGGCCATGCCCACAAAATGCCGTTGATGCTGATGATGATGCTGCTGCTGTGGTGATGGTTGCAAAGCAATAGCAGCAACAGCAGAAGTTGGTGCTGATACAGCTCCAAATTGTGGGACTGGCCATGTGTAACAGCGCCCGCGGGGCTCCAGATCGCCCGGAAACGAGTCATTGTCATCGTCGTCCTCCTCCTCCTCCTCATCGTCGTTGGCCGCCATGGTTGTTGTGGAGTCGCCGTTGCTATCGTCCAATTCACCGGACTGTGCCATCGCTTCCGGCCCTCCTCCTCTTCCGCCTCGTCCACTTTCGTTGTCCCCACCAACAATCATGTTCGGGGGCTCCATTTTGTCGATTGTTGTTGTTGAGGAGTTGTGGTGATAACGGTAGTGATTGTGATCGAATTGTGGAGGATGAAAATGGCGGAAGCGGGAAACAACATTGGAATTGGAGAACAGAAATTTGAGGGGAATACCTATATTTGGAGAACAGAATTTGGGTGAGAATATGTATGTGTGCGTGTAAGAGGCCGATGGGTTCAAATCGACTCGACTGGCTGCAAAATGAAACGCGTAATGGAGCAGGAGCAAAAAGTGAGTGAAAGAAAAAATAGGGCGAAAACAACACGGGCCGGGCAAACCGACCGGTGACTTTCTCTGTGTGTCTGATTCTCTGATATGGG
>MEIZ01000014.1:499760-515059 GCA_001723225.1 Globodera ellingtonae | reverse complement strand
ACACGACATTTCGCCTACTAAGCAAAAATACGACACTTCGCCCCCCAACTGCTGAGGCCAAAAGAAAGGGCCCAGCGAATCCCACGGCGGACATTTTGCCACCATTTTTTATTGAATCCCCCCGAAATTGGCGACCATTCACCAAACAAACAAACAAAAACTCTTTGTTCACACCATCAATTTGTAAAACAGGCGAAAAAGGCACAAAATGTTTGTGTGTGCGCAACAATCAGCACAACGACGCAAAAACAAACGCGGGGGGGGGGCACAGAAAATATTGGGGGGAATAATGATGATCAGTGACCAAAAATCAAACATCATCATCGCTCTTGATCAATAATTAAACTTATTATCATCATCATCATCATCGCTTATCGTCATCATTTTCAAGAAGGGCAGTCCGTTTGTTGTTGTCATCGTTGTCTTCGTCCTTGTCATGGCGGCCCGACCCCTCGGGCTCACCATGTTCAGCACCAGCATCATCACCATGTTCTGCTGCTGCTGCTATTACGCCTCCTTCTCCTCCTTTTGGTTGCACGCCGTGGTCGTCGTCGTCTTCATGGTTGGCCTCCTCGCCGGTGATGAGCATAAATTGGCCCTTGTAGAACACTTGAAGACGTCCAGAAATGCCTTGAAAAGGGAAGGGAAAGAACAAAAATCATTTTTTAAGTTTGGTTCAAAATGCGCGGGGGAAGACAAAGGAAAGGAAAAAGGTTTCCAAAAATATGTAAACTCCGACGACAAGACAAAAATTGGAGTTTATTAATGGGAAAACGAACGAAAATTTTGTGACAATTTTTCTAGGAATTTTTTTGTCATAAAATGTTAAAGAAAAGACAAAAGAGACGGACAAATTTCGGTGGGGGGGGGGGTGTGTAAAATTTAAAATTTTTCATTTTTAGCAAAACAAAAACAAAAAAAACATTTCGCCCACGGGCACATAAAAGCGGTAGTAGCAACAGCACCCACCCAATGCCTTGGAGTGCGCACTGTCCAGCTCCTCGTGGTGGCTGAAGCCGACGCTGGTCAACAAAAAGGTGGTGAACTCGTCGGGATGGAGCCGGAGGGCGTCAAAATTTTTGAGCACCGCCTCCGGCGGTCGGTCGGCACCCTTTTTGTTGCAATGCTTCCGGTAGTCTTTGAACGGTGCCGTCTCCAGCACAAATCGACCACCTGCAAAAAAAAAAGATTTTGTGATCAAATTGTGCAGGATTTTGCATTTTTCTAAACAAAATGTATTAAATTTCCACAAATTTCATCCCCGGCGGCGCTTCAACTGTCAGCAACAACAACAACATCGACACGGATCAATTCGTCCTCAAGTTTAAAATTTTGACCAAAAATTTAAAAACAAAAACAAAAAATCGTCCGGACCGGGATTGATTTTCGGGCACTTTCGGTCAGAAAATCCTTGTTAATTCGGTGTCCCGGTATTGTAAATTCTTCGAGTTTGCCGGTCCTTCAATCAATCCGTGACCAAAAAACAACAAAAAAAAACAAATATTAGTAATTAAATAAATGTTGACCGGTGCGCAATTGTCGAAATGCGCGGTGGAAGAAGCGACGTATGCCCGCATCGCCCCAATTCAAATGCACCCATTTGGAGCAGGCCAACGCGAAAATGATGTCGAACTCTTCGCGAACCTGGAATTAATAATAATAATAATAATCGTCTTTTTTGTGACAATTTAATTTTTAAACGCACGAAAATGATTAAATTCACTCAAAAACCGACAAACAAAATCTAAGCACATTTATGTGCCATATAATAAACCGACCTCGTCCAACGCCGCGTCGGACGAGAGCACATAGTTTTCGCAGAAGAACCACACGTTGTCCGGGAAGTGCGGGCCGGCGGAGGTGGACGGCGCCGAAATGGGCCCAAAGTTGGCGCCAAACGAAGCGGGAAATTTGCCGGTCATCTGAACGAAGAACAGCGCGCGTGTTTAAATAAATGTATTCATTCCCAACAAAATCAACAACAAAAAGGTTTACGAATTTTTAATTTAAAAAAACGAAGCTTTTTTCGTATTTTTGAGGAAAAAACCCATCACTACTGCCCGGCCCGGCTCGGCTGACCTTTGTGTCCTTGTCGCAAAAGTGACGAACATTTTTGCGTGCCGCACCCACCAAATGCGAGTCGATGTCAATGCCGACCACCCGACGCGGTTGGAAGGCACGGGCGAGCTGATTGAATGGGAGGGGGAAACGCCGTGATTAGTGGACAAAATTTATCAAAAAAACAAAACAATTTTTTTGTCATAACAATTGACAGACAATAAATTTGGTTAATTGCCAAGTATTTATGAATTATGCCATTTTTGAACTTGCGCACCCAACAAAATGTTCAATTTTTTAATTCTCAACTTTTTTTTAAAATACTAAATCAATGATTTATAATCAAAAAAATAATACCGAAATTGCGAAATGGCCCGCGTTTGTGCCAATGTCAAGCACCGCTTTGTCCCGGAACCAGTCGGGGCAGAAGAAGCGCATGCGCGGGTCCTCCATCGCTTGGAGCAGTACAAACTGCTGATGCTGCGGGTCACCGCCGACGCCACAGGGGTCGAGTCGAAATTCGCGCCTCATTTGGTAGTTGTTGAAGTTGCCGTAGCGGTACCTGCACAAACAGAAAACATTGTGATTCAAATTTTTTTTATAAAACCAATTTTTCGGTCCATTCCAAAACCACGACCCCAGAATTTCGGCATTTTTTTTTGTCAGAAAATGCCTAAATTTTATTGGTCCATAAACCTCCCCCGTTGCCCAACCTTTCCGCCATCTTTCGTCTTCGCTCCAGGCGTGTCTCGGCTTCGGCATCCGTTCCCTCAACCCCTTGGGCGACGATGGCATTGGCCTCAGCCGCTTCCGATGTTGACGGCAACGCGCCGTGCTCGGACGACTTGGCCGCAGGTGCCAACTCAGCGTCAGTTGTCACGGCGGCGGCCGCCGCTTTGTCACCGCCGGCGGTGACGGCCGCCGGCCCCCTCTTCCAGGTGAAGCGCCGTTTGACCCCTCCGCCGCTGGCTGTGCTGAAAGCGGACGGCGGGGGACTGAAGTCGTCCGATGTTGGCTCGTCCGCCGACTCGTCCCGGCCCTGGGGCGGCCGGTTGCGCTTTCTGTTGGTGTGTTAAAAATTTGAACCCTTCACCTCCATAGACGCTCCCCCCCCCCAAAACGGAAAATTTAAAGAAGATATAAAAAAAATTTTGCTTGATAGGCGTTGCTAAAAAAATCGTTTTAGAAATTCAAGCAAATTTTGTTGAGACGAGTCTAAAACTATTGAAAATTTGTAACATTTTTATTTTTATTACAATGAGAGCGCAATTTAAGGCCCAAAAAGGTTTATTTTTCCAATTTGGGGCAAGGCCCCCCCCCTGCCCGCCGGTAGATGCGGCCCCCGGATTGCATGCACATACCGCTTTCGCTTCTGTCCCGGCGTTTCTGACGGTGCGCTGGAAGCGGACAAATTTTGTAAATTCAGCGGGTCATTCACATTGGTCGCGATGACCTGGATGGGCTTCGCAAAGTTCGGGTCGTTCGGATTGTCTAAAACAAAATTTATAAACAACAAATTTTAAAAAACCTCCCCAAAAACTCGATCATAACATTACTAGTACATGCCCCCTCACCTGGCCGAACACTGCCCAAATTGAGCGGGTCGCGCACGTTCACATGCGGATAGCCGCTGCCCAACCGTTTGCGGAACTTGGCCGGCGGAAGAAGTTCAGCCGCCGGCGACGGCAGCAACTCCGCCCGCCTCTTTTGGCCGCCCACAGACGACGGCACTTTCTGCGGCGATTGGTGCTGCCGATGGGCAGTGCCATCGGCGGCCAATTTTGTCATCATTCGACGTTCAGCAAGCAGTTCACAAATTGAAAGGAAATTTTTTAATTTGAATGAAATCTGAAATGGATGGATTTATTCATATGTAGGTATGTACATGATTTGATATTTTAAGTCTTTCACAACAATTTTTGTTGACAAATTTTACACAAATCTCGTGCAAATTTATGTTCTCGCGACTGTTTGAAGCTTGAATGTTTTTATATTTCTATTTTTTTGTTTGCAGTCACGACCAACTCGGCGCCAACAAGCTGAACACATCGTAACTTTCTTGTTAGCTATTAGCTAACCAGGGCTCCCGAATTGCAAGTACCGTACTTGAAAGCTGACCCATAAAATGTACTTGTACTTGAACAAATTAGCTAAACAAAACCAAAAAAATCCATTCGGAGGATAAATGCAAGGCATTCCTTCGAACAAGAAATAAAGTCGTGTTTTTGTTTTTGATAAATATTATTTTGAGTGTACTAATCATAACGCCAAATATTTAAACAAAATGAGACGAAACGCCAAAAACCCTTAAACAAGAAAATGAACGACTCTTTTCTGAGGTGAACTGAAATTGTCACTAACCAAGACGTTACAAACCGGCGAAATGCCAGGCAATATCAAAACTGTCAAAATTAACACATCAACGAAGCAAAAAATAATTGTTTTTTGTCTCTATCATGCACAAAAATATGACACAATTTAAAATAAATGGTGGAAGAATGCAATAAACAAAACAAAAAATCGTTTATCTATCAACCAAAAACACATTGCATCGAGAAAGTGGCACAATAAGTGAACAACAAAATTGTCATTCTCGCCGATGTTCAGGCGTCGCCGTCCATGTTCGGCGGAAACGGGTCGTCGTCATTGTCGCCCGGGTCACCTTGCACTTCAAAAACCAAATTGTTTTAGGGCAACAAAAAAAAGTAAATTAATCAATCGGTAATGGTTTAGAATTAGAGCACGGATCAGGTCGATCGAAATCTTGATCGGTCCTCAAGTCCGGACCCTAATTTTGAATGGTCAGACCAATTTTGTAAAAAAAATTAAAAATTTTGTTACTTCGAAAGCATTGCGATCGCATCGCGCACTTCAAAAACGAGTAGAACTCCTCGGCACACTCGCCCTTGTCCATGTCCGCCTCCTTTACCGCCTTTTGGCAAGTGACCGCCTTGCGAAATTGGTGCCCACACGGACTGGCCACCATATGGGAAACGCAGTGGCACTCAAAGTTCACCGAACCGTCCGGCTTTTCTGGGCCTAAAATTTGAAAACTCACCAGGAGTAAATATTGAAGGAAAAATTGGCCAAAAATTTTGAAAATTTGGATTTCTATATCTAAAATTGCAATAACTTTCTCGTCATTCATCATTGACCAAAAAAATTTTTTAGGGGATCCTGGTCTATATTTCAGAACCACCAGACTGACCCGGATTGTAGCCGGTGTTGAAGAGCTGTTCAATCGGCGTCTGGGACAGTCGTCGAATGTGATCGTCCTTGATCGGCGTAAAAAACTCCTCTTTTGACATTTGTATGATCTGAAGAGGAGGGAGCAATTGCAATGATGAACAATAAGTAAACGCAAAATCGAAAAAAAAAAACATACGGTCCCGTGATTACAAAATCCCGGCAAAAAAAAATCTCGGACCCGGTTTGATCCCGGAAACCTCCGGTAACGTGAGGGGGGCGGGGGCGTAAACTCATCCCCGCGGGATCCGCTCGGTTACCAATGCAAATATCGGGAGTTTAACATTCGACATTTTTGCTTACTCACCCTATGCGTTGTCGCTGGGGTTTTGCGGATGGTGTCCGCCGAACGCGTCCATGCGGTGGAATTGAAAGGAATGGAAAATGTGAACCTGGCAAGGGAATGGGGGAAACTATCAAAATTTTTAAGCACTCGGCACTGAACCAACAAATTTAGATTAAACTGGAAATGATTGTTTGGCGTAAAATCTTAGAATTTCGGGAGTCTTGCAAACGTTGTGTTACAACGATTTCAAAAAGATATTTTTTCATAAATTTTTGAAAGTTTGTAAAAAACCTTGACATTGATGAATCGCCTTCATGACGCTGTGCAGGTTGCTGGTGTATTTGAGCATCCATTTGAAGCTTGTTGGAGCGCTAATTTTGAATAATTTGTTGTAAATTCTGGAATCTATTCAAAATTATCAAAAGGTGAATTGAAATTCCGCTACATATAGGTAGGTAGTATGTTGAACAAGGGGATATGAGCTGACGGAGATTTTTTGCTTCGGAATTATGGGTTCCGCAAATTTGGAAAAATGGCAAACTTTTAAAGTTTTTAGACATGTTTTCATAACAAAAACCACTATATTTTCCAATTTTCACGTCTGCCCATGCCGGGCACTAGGTTAGGGGTGCCGATAAACGCGACAAGGAATACCTCCTCCAACGCATTTTTTATTTAGAAATTAGAGCAAAAACGAGAAAAAGGTCTAATCAATTAGGGAAATATTCATTAATTATAGCAAAAAGGAGCGTTCAACACGGGTTTTTTGCCTTCGAAAATTCTGGATTCCTGAACAAATTTTAGAACGTAGATTGCGGAAATTTTACCATCCTGTTAAATCGCTGCTAGCTAAAAGACCCGTGCCGTGGAAATTTTTTTTTTCTAGGGGAAGCATATTTTTGATTTGTGTAAAACAAATCGCCAGACATTTATATTTGTGAAAAACATATCGCCAGACATTTACATTTAAATAACGAAAGGCTTTCGATAGGCGTGTTACGTGCAACAAGCTCGTCAACCTCCAAATTACTGCTCGGGATGAGCGGACATTTTCCAAGGAGCATTGCAATGGAGGCATATTTGGCAAAATTTTGACTTTTTTAATGCACATAAATTTGTGGTCCTTTTGGACCCTTTATTCATTAATTATTTTTAACGGATGTAAAAATTAAGCACAAAATCTCAGCTTATTTTTGTTTAGCTACATGAAATTCGCATGCACAGATACAAAAAAAAAGGCATTAATAATCAATGAGCAACATTTGAGAATTTGCCCGACGCTTGGCGTCACTGGTGCTGGAGCGGGTCGGAAGAGAAGAGCAGCCGCCGCCCATGACGCTGGAGCGGGGCGGAGGAGAAGAGCCGCCGATGATGCGCAGACGACTCTCAAAGTCCTTAGACGCGTCAAACGGAGTTGCGTTGCCAGTGTCAGCATGGCTTCGAATGTTGGCAACGCTAAAAATGGGACAAAAATCAGTGGGCGTGCGTTAATCGCCGAAACTAAAGCTTTTTTTGTTGAGTTTGATTGGAAAAGGGTTAGGAATTTCTTTAGTGATTGGCGGAACTAGGAGTCCCTCCCCCCACCCCCCTCTCAGAATGTACGCTGAAAATTCTGGTCTTCGAGATCGAGAATCCCAAAAATTCCGGTAGTTGAAGTTCAATTCATTTTTGACATCCATCCTTTTTTATCTCTTGTACTCAACGTACATGCCAATATCGTCAAATTCCTCCTCATCCGTCGTCGAATCACTGTCATCCCAATTTGCTATCGGTGTATTGTACTCAGAGTCCGTGTCGCTGTTGCCCTCGTCGGAGTCGTCGGCCATACATTGAACACGGTAACTCTCTCCTCCCAGACCGTCCGGAACCTCGGAGCCGAACAAAAAGTCAGCATAGCCACTCTTAAACCAATATATTCAAAAAACTGGTGCTCCCGAGTTTTCAAACGCACATGGCGATACAATTTGTTGCGCAACGGCGTTTCCGGTTCTGCCCGTGTGTGCAACGGCCGTTCCGGTTCGGCTTGTTGAGCCAGTCCTTGCTGCTGCTGTTGTTGGTGCTGAACAACAACGAAATCGTCCTCCAATTCGCGCACTTCTGTCTCATCCTGTGTGAAGTGGAAATATGAGGGATGAATAATAAAAACTATTATGGTTACTATAAAGCATAAAAATGCTATATAACCACAAATATTTGTTGAAAAAAGACCAAATGGTATAGATTAAAAAAAAAACGCAGACCTCGACCAAAAAACAAATCATCACCCTCGAACAAAAAAAGAGCTATTAGACAGAAGTTCGCTCAGCAGTTGAGTATTTATTTCCATAAATGACGAATTCAGAAATTTGACAAAATAATTTCACCAGTGCGTGAATTTGCATTGTTTGGGTAATGAATGGAACGGTACAATGACAACGACGACAACAACAACAACAACAACAACAAAACAATATGGGAAAAAAGTAGACGGGTGAACGAATTGAGCCAGAATGTGTTGAATTAAGTTGACAGAAACAATTTTTAACAAAAAATAAATAATCCAAACTTAAAAATGATCAAATCAAATTGAAAAAAAGGATTCCCCGTTTGAAAGCCGCCTCAATTGTCACGAGAAGGCCCAACCTAAAAAAGAACAGAAAATCCAAAATACGATAAGACAATTTGAGTGCCAATTTGTTCGTTTGAGACAATATTGAAACGGCTTCGCTTCACAACACAAAAAAAATTAACAGCCACAACAACAAAAATGCGTACTATATTTGCTTTTTTTTCTGCAATATTTTTCTACTTAATATTTTGAATTTACAAAACATAAAAACACACTAACCATAAGTGAGTTCCACGTTTCCAACACAATTTGCCAATGACATTTCTCAATCTCCTTGACATGGGTCACCCAAATGTCCACAGCTTTGTCGAGGAAGTCTGAGATGAATAAATATTAATGAAATACGTAATAATGTTTGATGTGCAATTTACAATATACCATTGCTGTCCAGGAAGTCCTTGCTGAAGCGAACGTTTCCTATCTCTTAAAAAAGTGCGTTAAAAATGTCACACCAAGACAGACCTGCCCAAACCCATCCCCCGTTTTTTTCAAGCTTTTGGATTTAAAACAATTTTAATTTTAAAAAAAATAGAGCCTCTTAACAAGAAAAGATGCGTGCTTTCATCAACCTGTCTTGATAATCCAATGATCACCAGAGAGTTTCGTCAGCTTCTCCATGGAGAATTCGCATCGGACATTAACCTGAATTCGAAAATATACGAGTTTTTACATTACCTTTTTATCTTGTGTTTTAAATAGGGCATGAGCTCCCGCAACGGGTGGGTTGAGAAATTGTTCCAATAAAAATTCGGCAATTTTAATGTTTTGAAAAGAGAACTCAGAAAATATTTTCAACTTTAAGATTTTTTGTTTTGTTTTTCGTTTTCGGGGAGAGAATTTCCTGTTCCACCGCCGCCGGCTAGGCCCCTGAATTTATGCGCGCACCTGCACATAACCGCCCATGATCAAACGCGTTTTCATCCGCGTGTTGCTCAACCGAAATTCGCCCTTGCACATCCATTCATAGGTCAGCCCACGCGCCGCCCGGTCACCAACCCGAACAAATGAGCACTGATAAAATTCGCCAAGAGCGAACTTCTCATCAAATTCGTACGCACTGCAAATGAGCGAGTTAATTTTTTTTAAAAGAATGCATGCACATGAAGCAAACAATGCAGTTCATCATTTTGGTATAAAGAATTAAAAATGTTTTCCATTTTGGCTGACTTTTACATTTCAAAGGAGGAATATATTTTCAAACCTTTGCACACCGGCGTATTTAGGCAAGACAATGCAAAGCCCATGGGTTGGGTTGTACATGAGCAAATATTCGGGCCGTTTGCGCACAACAAGTGCGGTCCCTTGCTGAAAATAAATGCCTATTTCACCAAAGTCAAAGATAAGATACGAACGAATCCAAGTCTCCAATCTACAGCCTGTGCTGATTGATACCAATGACCCCTCACATGGACTTACGCGCTTCTTCTCCGCAGATGGCTCGTATCGCGACAGTTCCGCAAACAGCGCGTCGCTCTCCAAAAGATCAAAGTTGGCTGGGGTGGAAGTAGTCATCGGTATGATGGGCTTCTTCTCCGCACATGGTTCGGATGGCTTCGGTGTTGCACACAGCGCGTCGCTCTTCAAACGGTCAACGTTGGCTGTGGTGAAAACATTTTTGATGCTGTTGGTGGGAGCGGGAAGCCGTTGTTGAGCCGTGCTGCTGGCCATGTTCTGCTGCAATTCGACCCATTGTTGTTGCTGTTGTTTCGGCCGAGTGGGTAACGACGACGACGATGATGAGGAGGAACATGCGGCGGCGGCGGCAATTGACGACAATCCCAACGGAGCATTGCTCACTTCGCGCTGCTGCGACGGCCGTGCCATTGACTCATAGGCACTGACCGGCTTGGCTGGAAATAACTTTTAACATTTCTGAATCATTGAATGAATCAACTCACCGGATTCAAACGCATGATCTTTTGCATCAAAAACGGGGTCGATTAAAATACGGTGCGCATCATCACAGGTCTTGCCCTCATCGGCAGTGAAATGGGACATCTGAAAATGCAATAAAAATGGTAGTTCTTAAAAAAACAATTAGCGCGAACCGCGAGCGGAACTTTGTGCACATTTATCACCGATTTCCCATGGGACTTCAACACGTTCCAAAAACAAATGCGATTATCTTCGGCATGGCGAGTGATGCCAAGCTCCACCAGATAACTTTCTCCCGATTTTGCAGAAACAATCTTTCCATGATTGTCCTCCACACGGCCCAAATAAGTGTTTCGCAAGCCGTTCAGAATGGATTTCACATCGCCGCACATCTAAAAGAATGTATAAATAAAAAATTATTTACGGTAATTCTTAGTTTTCCATATAATGAAGGTTTGGGTCAGGCACATAATAAACTCTCACCAACACACGCTCCGCCCCCATAACCGTAATCACACGTGTCGACATTGGCGGCGAAATTTTCTTGGAGTACAGCACGCGGTAGGAGTGCTCGTGCATAAAACTCTCGTAGGTGTGGTTGTGCAGCGCCCGATCGTCACTCTCCGCCTCAATGGTCGCCTCCACCCAAGTGCCCAGCTCCAAATACTTCGGCTGCCGGGCAAGACCAAATGCGGTGGCAATCACGGACACTGTCTTCTGCCTTTCAAATCGAATGGCCACACCGAGCACATTCATCACCTAAATGAGAAACAAACAATGATGAATGAATGTGCATAACAGCTTTAATAATTGAAGGAACCAAGCGCACGTGCACTTCCCCCCTCCACACCAACGTTTTACAAAAATTTATCAATGAAAAAATGTGGGGAAATGCACTTCCCGGAACAGTAAGTTTTAATGCCAAATTTCGCGCGCAACAATACCCTGTCTCCGGTCTGCTTTGCGCCAGTCCACCCAAGAGGAGGCTGAATGATAAATTAAAAATTCAAACAATTTTTTTTAAATGCTTAACCTTGAACCGCGCACCAACATTGAGCATATGCATTTGCTCATCAATTTGATTCACTCTGCGACTGTTATGGCGACCAAAATACGGCAGAACCTTTGCATCAATCACCGGCGGCAGTCCATCCAACTGAAACGCGTCATTAGTTTTCAACAAAACAATAAACACACTACACCTTCTGGTAAGTGTCTTCCGGTTTCTCCACAGCAAATGCAATCCAACGATGCTTGACATAGTCGTCCGCGAAGACGCACATCACCTGCAACACAACAAACAAAAACAGTTAAATAAAATTTAAAAAAGAAATGAAGGCGCGACCTTAACAGTTTGCCCGTCCTGCAACAGCTCCTTGAGACCGCGATCATGAGGGCAAATAATTTCATGCACAAAAGCGTCATAGGCATGGAACAGCTGGCTGTTGACCGGAACGGGATTCGCGATGGCACATTGCATCTGAATTGAAAAGTGCATCAAAATGATCGGATTTTATGAGTGTACAAAAAAAAACAATTTTGGTTTGAGTGGAACTTTTGTGCCAATATTCTCAATAAAACGGATACTGATCAAATGCATTGTGGTAAAACTCACAGCGACTTCCTTGCCGTGTTCTGTGGCAAATGTGGTAACAATACGATCGCAGTCACCACCGCGAGCGGGCGTAATGTCGTAGGCCGTGTGATTGCAACGCACGCCGTGGTGCAGCTGAGACTGCTCCTGGAAGCAGCGATAATGGACCCACGCGGCGAGAGACCACTGAAATTATCAATGAATTTGGCATAAATGCCATTTTGGATTTATTACTATAACAAATTTAAAAGTGGTCATACAAACAAACAAAAACAACAAATTATTCAAATTGCACCTGCTGTTCATTAACACCGGATGCCAGCTGAATGCGCACAAGATCGTGCTTGGCGCTCCATATCACGGCATATTCGTCCGACGTTCGCACAATGAGTCCCAAATCCTGGGCGCCCTCCTCGATGTCGTGAAGGCGTTCAGCATAATTCAGAGAAAAGTCCTCTGAATTTTAATGCGTGATAAAAAGTCATTTAAAATTTTGCGCCCGGCGGCACCTTCATAAATATACTCATGTTGCAGTTGATCATTCATTGCAACGCCCACACCGTTCTGAGGGGCGATATTGTCGGTCGGTTTAGGAGCATTTGAAGAAGTCGGCTTAAAAATTGAAAAGTTAAAACATTTTGGCAAATTTTCACCCCTACATTTTCTGGAAGACCGATGTCGTCGTAGTCGTCCCTCAGAAATTCGTCGGAAAATGGCTTAAAAATAAAATTTTAAGGAATTTTCAAAAAGCAAATTTTTTTTTTGTTTTGATTTTTGATGTCAATTTGTTTAAAAAAATTGTAAAAGTGCAAAACAAAAGGATCCCCCCTCTTGTTTTTTTTCTCTCAAATTTCATTTTGGGGCCCCCTGGCTACGGCCCTGTATACAACGTACACAATGATCCATCAGGCTCGCAATCTTTGCGCGGTCCGTGACAATGTTGTTGAACTGCGAGTTCTTTTTGTGCTTGACGCAGAACAATGAGCCAAGCTTCTTGCCAGCACCAATGAATGCTTCGGGAAGCCTAAACAGGAGAGAATTAACACTTCTAATAATAATAATAAGAACAAAAAAGGGAAAACCTGGTGACAAATCCCTCGTAGACCACCCCCGGAACAACATCGAGCGGCAAAAACGAAATCACTTCCAAAAAATCTTCGGTGAACGCCAAACCTTTGACTTGCTGAAAGATAAAAAATGTGTCACAGCACCAAAGCTGATTACAATTTTAGTTCTTCAGTTTATCCGGAGTTTCTTTTCTGCATAGAGATCAAAAATCAATTTCGATCGGAAATTCATATAAGATTATTCAAGACATTAGTTTTTCTATAACAAAAAATCCAATGCTTTTTGTTGTATTAAAACATCAAATTTTGTTTTACTATAATTGATAAAAACCTCGTTAATCGCCTGCATTTTCCGAAGCCTTTCATTGGTCGGCGGCGCAAACACCATGTCGACCTTAGCCTTCCAGCTAATAGCCCCATCCTTCCCCGGCTCACGCAGAATATCCAATTTGAGGTCATGCTCCTTCACCAAGTCATGGACCACCTGAGGCCCACGCCCATCTTTAAGCTGAATGAAGCGGACCATTTCGCCAGGCTGAACAACACAAAAATAATACAATTGGGGTATACCTCCACAATTTTAAAAAAATGTTTAAAGTAGGGAAAATGTGTTTAAGGGATTTCGGTATGGCTTACATCAACCAGTCTAGGGCACCATAGAGTAGGCCAAAAATCAAAAAAATAAAACATGGTGGCACCCAAAAGCAAAGATCGCAAGAAATGGGGCCGTATAAAACTCGTACGGACACCGTCCTCTGTCCCGCCGTGCACGCCCAACCAATGTGTGTAACCAACCCATTGGTGTTCATAAAATTTTGTGTACACAAAAAAAAACCTGAAAACCCGTCTGCGGATTCAACGGGTATCTGAGTTCAAGCGTCCTCAGATGTGAGGTCCACACGTAGTTGTACTGCGAGTCCGTGTGTGTCAGAATTCCGAGCCGCGTGTCTAGGCTAACCTCGCCAACGAATTCCTCGTCGTGCATTGTGTTTGAAAGCGCGCGTGTGTTGTATGAAATTAAAATTTGCGTGCGATCATTGAGACCAAGTGAATATGATAAGGCACTAAAAGACAATTATTAGTTTCGTTAAATACACGCAGAATGGAACCGCATCGTAATTTGTTTTTTTTAGCTACTAGTATTTTACGCTAAAATAAATATCTGAAGTTCTCTCACAATCAAAAGTGCTGACCAGTGAACACGATTTTATGAAAGTATTTCTTGCTTATACTTAAGACCACGATTACATCCATAAAGGCCCTCTTTTTTCGACTTGTAAAAAAAATCATAAAAAATGGGTAGGGGAGGGAACAAACCCAACAATCTGTCAGATTCGTGATCACTGATCAGTAAAATAAAAATCCTAGAAATCTTTTTGCGGCATGGGATAAAATGACATAATGAGTAATTGACGTATCGTTCAGAATTCAAACATTTAAAAGTTTGGCTTTGTGAAAAGAAATTTTAGAAAATTTATGTGTAAAAAAAACCATAATTCTTACGTTAGTTTATTGACTTCACGCCCCAGACTCCGTTCGATGTTACTTTTTCATTCAGGCTTTTTTGTAGTTAAATTTTTTCTATATCTTAACATTCACCCGATTCTATCATTTTCCAGCCACTTTTTAGCTTTAAAAATGAAAGTAAAAAAATGTCAAATCACTGAATTGACGCACGGTTTTATTCAACAAATATTGGAGACAAAAGAACACCTTCCACTGCCTATTAGAGCACATTTGTCAAAGCTGCTTTGCCCGGCGGATATTGAGAAGTCAAAGCCAAAGGCAAAAATCCGCTCAAAAATTTGCAATGTTTGTGGCTTTGATTTATTAAATGGATCGACGGTTGTTGTTGCGAGGAATAAACAACAAAAAAGGTACCCAAAAATGATCTTACAAATTTACTCATAACAATGTTTTTCTATTTTTTATTTTAGATTTGTGTCTGTCAAGTGTATGGCCTGCTCGTCATCTTCCGCAAAAGTGCCTCTTCATCCAAAGAACAAAAATAATGGCGACAAAAAAGACGCGGATGCTGCAACTTCGTTGAATGATTGTAGCTCGAATTCCTTTCGCAGAAACAGCCCCAAAAGTTGCTCAAGTGTTCTGTACAGCAGCAACCTTTCTGCTTCAACTGTTCGAAGCACACCAATGTGGGGGAAAAATTACGATGATTGTTCACCCGGATGAATTCTTATTTTAGCACCCCGTCGAACAGCGCCAAATCCATTTTGTCCAGAAGACGAAGGTTCGCGCGGGTGGAGAAACTGCACAAATTAGCCGAAATGAACCAATCGCCAGCAAATGATAGCCCATTAAACAGTTCTTTGTCGAAATTTCTTCTTTCTTTTAACAAATAAATGGTTTATTTCTTGCGGTCACATAATTATAAAAAAGTTACAAAGGAAGGGCTCTATCTGAAATGGGGATCAGAACCTTTTAAAACTGCTAAGACAAAGCAGACGAGAAACCGGGTCGAAAAAACTCAGTTTGACGGTTTGTGACCGCCACTCGGTCTCGCCGGTAGAGGAAAATTAACTTTCTTAATTTTTAAATGTCATAAAC
>MEIZ01000014.1:465705-499698 GCA_001723225.1 Globodera ellingtonae | reverse complement strand
AAAAAAAAAAAACGGGGAAAACAAACAAAATCGTCAATCTGTCTGCGAAAAATAGGTATCCTAAAAGTTTTTTGCTAGAGTCGAACTTTAGTAAAACAAAAAAAAAATTAGTTGAAAATGATTAAAAAAAGCGCCTTAATGCAAAACGCAGTACAATTTTCCATTAGGCGTTGATTGTCAGTAAAATTTGATGTTTAAAATCATTAAATTTAAGGATTTACATATTGGCATGACTATACTAAACCAACGTGTCTTGCAAGCATATTTTTTTAATGTTGCATCAACTTCATCACGATTTCTGAGTTTTACGTCATGCAAAAAGTGGCAGACTTATGAAAATGAGCGATATTTTGAGCCGGGAGAAGAAATATGGGACCGTGGAAAGCACATTTTCACCTACGAGTTCAGGCGAGCGGCGAGACGATATCGCGAGGCAATAACTTCCTAAATTCTTTTGTTCGGTGATCCCCCGAATGGTCAGGGTTTTTGTATACCCAAAACCGATCCAGAATTTGTCCGAAATACCGTTCTTTAAAAAGGCAGGAACACCGTTTTTTTGTTTTTTGAGATTGAATGAGTGATGGAGCAAAATTGTTTTGATCAAAATTTCAGGCAAAATACGACGCATTCCGTCGCAGGTACCCGCTGGCACACATGAAGACAAATGTGAACGATTACGAGCTGCTGCCGATGCGTAGCGAATTTTTGATCATCGGCGGTGGGCTGACCGGATCAGCGGCCGCCTATTGGCTCAAGCAGGGCTTTCGTGACGAAGAGCTGACGGTCAATGTGCTGGAAAGCACGGAAAATGTAGGCGCTCCGTTCAAATGACCGCCCAACGGTTCTTTTAATATAAACAAAAAACGGGTTGAAACCCCAGGATCTCTGAGTCGGAGTTTTTGTCTTTGACGAATTTCTTTTTATTTACCTAAACCTGAATTTGTCGAGGTTTTTTTTTTGTCTCCGGAACCCGAAAAACTCGAATGGAGTTTCGGTTTCGATTACTAAAACATTTGTACCGGCGGCTCTACTATTTGGGGATTGCTTAGGCGCAGAACGACGAAATTTAAATTTTAATGAGTATTTTCCGCATTTTTTTTTTTTTGATTAATCCAATCCATTTTTTTTGTATATTTCTTTTCAGTTCTCTAAAACTCGTTCGCTGTTGGGCAGCGGTGTGATCACTCAACAATTTTCGGTGCCTGAAATGATCGATTTGGCGATGTTTTCCTCGGAATTTTTGCGCCATGCCGGCGAACATCTCAAAATTTTAGGTAATCATTTCGAATTGATTTACGACAAATTTTGTTTACCAATTTTTTTAACAATTTGTTTAGACAATGAACCTCCGGACATAAATCTGCTCCCCGTCGGAGTTATGCATTTGGCCCGAACGGCTGAAGAGGCCGAGTCGTTCAGAAGCGCATGGAAACTTCAAGTGTAAGCAGACAGAGGGGAGGGGTGGGGATTTAAGCGATTTTATAATGTTCTCTTTTTGGATTGCTTCATTTTGCTTTTCTTTTCGACCCATTCGAATTTTTTTGTGTTTAAATGCCCAACAAATTCGTGCCGATTGCTTGCAGATAAAAACCGTGGGTATATAGAGAAAAATTTGGGGAGCTGTTTCAGAGACGGAGACCGTCCAAAGAGATGAAAAAAACGGTGGTACCCCCCAACAGTGCCGTTTTTTTTGGTGCCAACTGACGAGAAATTGATATATTGAAAAATTGGCTTCTTCAGATTCAAATCAATTACGAATTACACTTATTTTAGTGATCGCGGGGCAAACGTGATTCTGATTGGCAGAGACGAATTGCGCAGCCGATTTCCATTCATGAACTTTGACGACGTCGTTATGGGAACGTTCGGTTGGCATTTTTTTGTCTCCAATAAATAAAATACTCACCAGGTTCAACTCATTTTTTTGGCATTAAGAATGATCAGCTCTTTTTTTTGTAAAAGGTTGATGAAAAATGGATTTTAGGCCTTGAGAATGAGGGAATTTTCGACACATGGCAACTGCTGTCCGCGTTGCGCGAAAAGAACATGACATTGGGAGTGCGCTATTTGAAGGGCGACATGGAAGGCACGGTCACGTACCGGCACCGGGGAATGCAAGAACACGGCCGAGCGAGTACGGAAGACGCGGACGCGGCGGAGCAGTCCATGCAAGCCATCAGAGGGGCTATTGTGCGTTAAAACAATTTTTTTTTGTTTGTCGGCTTGAACTTTTTTTTTAATTATAAAATTTTTGCTTTTCATATGAATTCCGATTACCTTCCACAACATTTACGTTTTTTATCGTTCAGGTGAGGCCCCAAATGACTGGCGCAACACCACGGCGAATCCAATGTTATAAACTTATTGTGCGTTGTTTAATTTAGACATTTTTGGTTGTAATTTATCGATTTTCACTGGTACAATTTAATCGGTTTTTTTGTTGTTTGTTTTTTTTTGTCTAAAGATTGGGTTAACCTTTTATGAACCTGGTCCTTTCTTCAGAATGCCGCCGGTCCATGGGCTGGCGAGGTTGCCAAACGGGCCGGAGTTGGTTGGTTTGGGGGGTGGAAGTTGATATTTGTTCAGCAAAAAAAAAATGCCAATAATTTTTGTTATTTTGATGACATTTTAAATGCTTCTTAAAACCAAGGTCAAAAGGGCGGCATGATGAGCGTGCCGATGCCAATTGTGTGCACGCGACGCACAAATTTTGTTGTGCACGCGCCACACGTGCCCGTGCTGCAGATGCCCATTCTGATGGACCCGAACGGCATTTTCTGCCGACCCGACAATGTCGGGCACAACTACGTGTGCGGACGAACACCCACAAAGGTGTGCATGAGTGGTGGTGGCTAACCGGTTTTCCTTCAAATTAAAATTTAAATTAAATGACAACATTGAGAAAAGAGGAGTAGTAATCTCTTAAAGTGTATTTTTTTGTAGAAAGATGCTGTCAAGATGGCGGGCTCAAAGCCGGAAGATGACCCGCCAATTGATTACAACGAATTCTTTGACCAAGTTTTCCCCGCACTTGTCCAACGGGTGCCCGCCTTCCGCGAAGCGAAGGTCAGTTGGTTGTTCACCCGCGCTTGCAATGTCCAATTTTTTAATGGAATTCTGCTCTTCTGAACCTCCGAATGTGTATTTGTTAATTTGAGGCTTTACCGTTTTCAACAATAAAACAACCATTAAGGCTATAAACTGGCCGAAAATCGTTAAATTAAAAAAAAAGGACAACAAAAATGGATTTGGAAGTTTTGACGGCGCCATAATTTTTGTTTAATTTTCTCGCTGCGGTCGTACAGTTGAAAATTGCCTAATTTTCTTTTTTTTGTTATCTCTCTCTCTTTTTTCGTCAAAAAGGTGATCAATGCATGGCACTCATACGAGGACTTCAACACGTTCGACGATTTGCCGGTGATTGGTGAGCATTTGTCGCAAAATGACTTCTTCCAACTGTGCGGCTTCGGCGGCTACGGGCCGCAGATGGCAATTGCGGCCGGCAAAATGTTTGCGGATCGCATTTTTGACTACGCTTATTCGACGGTCAATTTGCGAAAGTTTGACATGCGACGGATAATGCAGGGCGAACGATTGTACGAGCAGTTCCGATGTGTTTGAAGGGGAGAAAAAATTAGGATTTTTTTTTGTTTTTTTGTGTGTTTCTGTTACTATTTTGTCTTCAATAAATGTTCAATGACAGGCGAATGGACTTATTTTGATTCGCGCATATTTCTCTGTTTTCTCCACGTGTTTAGTGCCAAGAAGAGTAGGGCAAAAAGCACCGGCGTTTCGGCACAAAAGCAGACAAAAATATTTAAAATTGTTCGTTCTTGGATTTTTTTGATCCAAAAAATAATCCGACCGATACCGGCCTCTTATTGCCCTAATTCTAATTTGGCCAGCAAATTATTTGTCCAATTGTTTAACCCAACAGTTTCATAAAAATGCACATTTGTGTACAAATTAGCCCGTTTTTTGTGTTTACTGAGCATGGCCGACAGCAGCGGAATTGGTGGTGACCAGAAGTTTATGACCTGGCGGAAGCTGGACCCGTCAGAGCCGACGATGGACAAACTCGTCCAGACAACAACAATGGCGTCGTCTGAGGCGGGTGATGAACCAAAAGCAGCAGCGAAGCCGGCCAGCGATCAGTCGAAGAAGGAAAGGACGACCGGCAAGCAGTACAAAAGCGGTGCCAAGGAATGGCGAGGCGCTGCTCCAGCCATCCCAGCGGACATTTTGGCGGTGCGTGCGTCGTTTTTTTTTTCGGGTGCTTAGTGTTTGTCGAGCAGTTCGCTATTGGGCAACAGTTTGGAGAAGAACACAAAACTAACTTTTGCTGTTTTTCAGTATTCCAGTTCGGACTTTGACGAAGCCATAGTGGGATCACCAGCCCAAGAGGCTGCGCGCAAAATGGCACGAAATCCTCTCATCCCAGCCGGACTGGTGAGTAAATGGGGGGGGGGGGTGGTGGTGAAGCATAATGGTAACACTACGTTTTGCCACCATTTTTCCTGGGTTGGCAAAATGTACAGTTGGCAAACGTACCGTTGGCAAAACGTACGGACACCAAGCACAATGTTTGTAGATCATTATGATCATCCCCATCACTGCTGATCATTCTCCCCCCCCCCACTGATCAGTTGACCACTGTCGCTGCTCTGGTCATGATGGGCGTGTCGATGTCGAAAGGCGATTCGCACGCGCTGCAGAAGTACGCGCGCTATCGTATCGCCGCCCAGGGCTTCACCTTCTTTGCACTGTTTGCCGGCACATGCTACTACTTGAAGCAGTACGAGAACATGCCAAAATTGACGAGTGATGATGATAAATTAGTGTTATGATTCAACTTTATGTCCTCCGCCCTTTTTGATTAGTGTTTCTGTTCAAATGTCTTAAAACCATGCCAATTATAACAACAAATATGCACTTTTACAACATCTCCTCCATTAATGGGAATACTAACAAATTTCCTCGGGGCGTGTAATTAATCCTTTTTGATCCCGACGCCACCCCTGTAACCTTGCCAAATTCAAATCCGATGACAGATTCTTGGCTAGCATCTCGGCGTCAAACTGACCCCCGGTCGACCGACCCATTCTGGGGGAGTGTAGAACAAATTTTCATATTTTTACATACAATCTGTCGATGGCGTAGTTGGTGATGTTCACGAATGTAAATAATACAAAGCTGCGAATGGGTAAAAGAAAAATTGGAACTTTAAGGAATTGATTAACGGTGCGATGGGTTAAAAATCGTCAAACGCGACGTCGGAAAAAAAAACGTAAGGGAGAAGATGAGAGATTTCTCTGTCCAACGATTTCGTCGTTCAAAGAAATCTAATTTTTTTCGTCGTCGTCGTCGTCGTCCGTCGATTTTTGTATAATTTTGTGTCACATTTGCCGCGCCGCGTACATCGCTAAGTTGACGCCGACCGCACAAAATCTTTTGCCTCCTTTACAAATTATGTGCCTGTCTCATTTTCCTCCTTTCTTCATTTGAACTTGAAATTATTGAGCAGAACACTTGCTTCAGGAATAATTTTCGGCACACAAAAATCGAAGGCAATTCGATCACATCACCAGACATCAATGGGTTGGTTATTTGTCCGATTGCAATGGCATCAAATACAAAAAAAAAAATATTTCAAAAACAAAATTAATTTTGTTCAAAAACACCGGAAACAAATTTGTTTTCAGCGAATGCTGGTGAGTTGGGTGATTTTCTGAAAAGCAAACAGCAGCAGGAGCCGGCGGCAGTGTTCATTGAACAACATGAACATGATCGCCCGATGGTTAGTTGGACTGCTTCACGTCGGTGTGTTCAGCAACGGCACGGAGACAGCGTTGAACATGTGGGGCGCACCGCTCATGCTGGCGCTGTGGCGCGTGACATGCAAGCAGAAGAATATCAGCAAGTGCGTCCGTTGAATGGGACATAAGCCGTCCAAAATTTGGGCTTTCATAGACTTTTTTGGATTTTGAAAAATGAGAAAATTGTTTGGCCAACTAGAAATACGAAATTGCTTTTCGTTTAATACATTTTTTTTGTTTTTTTAATGATCACTTTTTAGTGTTCTTCCTCCGCTGCTGCTGCTGCTTTGGAGAGTGATCTGACGGAAGAGTTTGTGGAGGTGGAAGAGTTGCACGGCACTGTTACACTTGGCCATGACGGACAGTTTTACGTGGCGCTCAACGGGGACACAACAAATCTGAATGACATCGGTTTGAGCTTGCTTAATTTTAAGCCTAAAATTATATTAGAATTTTTAATTCGTTACGTTTGCCGCCGGGGTTTTATAATGCCAATGCCAAGTCCTAAATCTGTAAAAAAAAATGCTTTTGTTTTTTTTGTTGTTAATTTGGCATCTTATCCGCAACAAATTGAAGACGGATTCTCAATTTTTGTTCGATTCCTAAACCCCCTTTTTTAGACCTTGAACAGTTTGGCAGTGCTTTTGTTGTTGAGAATGGGGTGAACGGCTCGCAAACGTTGGTGTTCGACGACACCGGAAGGGATCGGCTGACAGTTGACGACGACGGTGCGTTCATGCGGAAAATAATGCTGCAAAAGTTGACGCCCAATTTGGTCCCAAAACCACAAAAAATGTTTTTGAAGCGTTTAGGGACAAACATTTTTGAGTTTTCGACAGTTTACCGTTTCAGTTGATTGGTCCAAAACATTAAACATTAATGTTAAACTTCCAAAAAAACTTTATTAAAATTCGAACATTTGTCATATTTTGGAAATTTGGAAACAAAATGATTGAAAACGCTATTCATGGTCATGGAATTTTAGAGTAGACGGACCTAAAAATTGTTAAACTTTTGGGTTGGACCCGAAAAACATTGTCAAAATTTTTTTTTTTAATTTTTACAGAAGGAACTTCTGCTGCCCGACCTCAGCAAAGCCATTACTCTTTTACTGCTGCTGCTGCTGTTTATGGTGGCAGCAGCATCACGGACAATGAACAGCAAAAGCAACCGCCGCACCAATTGGTGTCGTCGTCGTCGCCGGCGACGGCGGTGTTCACCGATGTGGCACATGAGGAAGTGCTCGAATATGACGACGACGACGAGGACAACGCCGGACTATTCGGTGGGTTAAATGTGAACGCTTTGAACAGGATGGAGGTGGGGAAATGAGGAACTGCTTAAAAAAGTGGTGCCCCTAGAGAAGACGCAATTTTTGTGCCAATTTTTCACAAAAAAAAAATTTTTTGTTCAGATTACAACAAACAGCGACGTTCCCGTGTGTTTGGGCACTGCCGCTGCTTTGAGTGCGGTCAAACATTTGTGAACATGGCCCGTCTGGAACGGCATTTGTCTGTCCATCAACAGTACGGCGTCTATTTGCTGTCTCTTATACACATCTAGATGTGTATAAGAGACAGGTCTATCAACAGTACGGCGTCTATTTGTGTCCGTTGTGTGGCAAAACGTACAAGTACGACCTGTCTCTTATACACATCTAGATGTGTATAAGAGACAGGTTTACTTCCGATATACAATTATTGAAATTGCCACCATTTAATTCCGAAAATGCCGTCGTTTATGGGTGTTTTGGATAGAAAACAGACAGTGAACATTTGTAAAGATTTAGAATGGTGGCAATTTCAATAATTGTATATCGGAAGTGAACTGCTTGATGTTCTTTTATTCCATCCCACTCAGGTACGAGTACAATTTGTTCTTCCATTGGCGCAAAACGTGTCGGGATATGAACGAACTGTTGTCGCAGGAGGAGCGCAAAGTTTGTCAAATTTTTACTATTTTTTTTCTCATTTTATTTAAAACAAATTATTTTTTTTTTCAAATGCAAATTTTTGTTTTCCAAATTTAGACCATCGAAATCAATGCGTTGCGCCAGTTGGTGGAGGAAATTGCGCAGAAAAAATTGGCGATAGGACCGCTTATGTTGGACAATACGCCGGCGGCGGTGCCACCGTCGATTGGTCGTCAACACAATTCCATGCAAACAATGACTGTCGACAAAATGTTGCTGAACAAATTGACGGTGGACAGTCTCTTCGGCAAGTTCACACTTTCCCATTTTTGTGCCTGTTGTGTAGACTAGAGACCGGAACGAGACGAGATTCCGAGACAAAAATCTCGAGAAATTTCGTCTCGAATAAAACTGAATTTTTGAGATCCGAGATTTTTTCGAGAATCTCGTCTCGAGTCTCGCTCGAAGCTCAAGTCCGGTCTCTACTAGAGACCAAATGTTGATGGGGTGGTGGTTATAGCTTATAAGATGCGCATTTTTTTGTGTGTGTTCGAATTGCGCATTTTGTTTTCAGGCGACAAGTTGGCCATGTGCGAGCTGTGCGGCCTGACTGTGTACGACAAACATTTGGCCACCCATCGGGCAGTTCATCGCGGCAGACGGCCAATGGACGGGCGAAGTGTTGGCGGCGCGTTCTTCTGCGATCTGTGCGGGCTGATGTTCCGTACACACGCCAATCTGATCAGACATTGGCGTACCGGTTGCAGCACCATTCAGGTCGCGTTGTTGAATAATGTGTGGGGGGGGGTGATAAAACGAAAGTCTTAAATGAGCCAATTTTTGTGCATTTTGTTAGTCAACGGGGGAGGGGGGTGGGGTTGGTTGACGGCTTCTGAATATTACCCCCCCCCCTCTCCGGGGTTGGTTGACGGCTTCTCTGAAAATTCCCCCCCCCCTCCAGGGTTGGTTGACGGCTTCTGAAAATCCCCCCAACCCCTCCGGGGTTGGTTGACGGCTTCTGAACCCCCTGTCCTCCTTGGTAAAATTTGTCTGGTTACGAACCAAACGGCCTGCCTGTCTCTCACTCCATGTTATTATTCCCACACCCTCTCTTTGTTCATCGCATGTTCATGTTTTAGGCAAATTTGCCCGAAGATTCGGATATTACAATGGATGACGCGGGCTTGAAACAAATGGTGGCCAATTTGCTGAAAAAATTTACTCGAAAAGGTCGGAAAAGTTTAAAATTCTGTTGTTTTTTTTGTTGTAAATTTTCGCTTAATTCAGAGTCTGAACATTTTGTTGACAACAGTTTTGATGACATTAACCAGCCGAGCACCTCTCGACAGGTTTTTCGGGCTGTTTCTAAAATTAAATAATTGCTTTTTCAACAAAAAATTCAGGTTACCTTCGGGCTCCTTAACGACAGGTCAAGACATCGGTACCAAACTGTTTCAACTTCGTCCAAAATGTTCCGGGATGATCAACAGCACCAGAATGTGACAGTCCAATCAAAATTGGATGAAGAATGGGCTCGGACTGAAGTGGGTTTGAATGATAATTTTTTTTTTTTTTGCATTTTTTTTTTGTTGTTGTAAATTTTAGGGTGTCATTTTTGCAGACGACTTTTTCGATGTTGCTGATGACACTTTGTTGTTCAACGACGACGGGAAGCTGGTCAATATGGTGGAGGAACAGCGCTGTCCTCCGTTCCCGCCAATGGCGGGTCGGCGAGCAGCAGCCATTGGCAACAACCGTTTGGCATTGACTGCTTCACCGATTGTGGCGATGGGCGCACCACACGGTGCGCAAGCAGTACGTGGGACGGACGGCGAATTGCAATGGATCCAATATGCTCAGTCGGTGCAGTGCAGTGAATGCTACCGGTAACTAACGGCACTTTTGTTTTGTTTTGGCATTTACCTATCATTGGGGTTCATCAACATCATTTGTGCTCATTATGTTCAGCTCCTTCTCCTCCGTACAACGGCTTGAAAAGCACATGGCCGGCACGCATTGTTCCTTTGGCACTCATCACTGTTTGTTGTGCGGCAGTCGCTTCAAGTACGAGTACAACTTGCTCTTCCATTACCGACAAGTTTGCCCGCACACGCAGAAGCAGATCAGCAAAGAGATGCGACAACAGGTGCACAAATGTGAACAAAACTGAACGATAGAAAATTAGTTGGGAAGCATTGGGATTTTCCTAAATTTTGAAAAATTAAAAATAAAGACTAAATTTGTGAACCAGATGGAAGCGGTGGACCTGAAGAAGGCTGTTCGACAAATTGCGTCCACTTCGACTCATTCGTCCCCTCTTCTCCACCCGTCCATGGCGTCCGCCCACTCGACGCCCCAATCGTCGGCCATGCAACAGTCGTCCAATTTAGTACAGCTTGGTGCCGGCGTTGCTGCTGCTGTTCCTGGCAGCACTGGTACGCGCGTGGGGGGAGCGCCGGCGCCGCTTCTTCCCGCCATCGACGACGGCACCACCGCTGCTGTCCCCCCGTCGTCGTCTTCGTCTTCTCGGCCTGAGCTCGGCGACTCGGTGATTCGACGACAAATGATGAAGAAGGTGTGCGGTGTGCGCTCGCGCATTGTGCAGTTTTTTCTTGACAATTGTCGATATGTTTTGCTTCGACCCCCCCCCCCCTGAAGCTGTACGGGGCTCTGGGGGCTGGCGGCTACACCCATTAAGTTGTCCAGAATTTTGGCCGGGGTCCGGGATGGCCTAAAGAGCACAAAACCATGAGAATTTGTTAAACAATTAATAATATTTTAAATACTTTTTGTTAGTTAGGCAAACTTCTGAATAATGTCAGAAGTTTGGAGAATTATATGAAAAAATTTAAATTTTTAGATTATCCAAAAGCACGCGAAAAAGGAGCGCCGAGAGCAGCACCAGTGTTCGCCGTCAAAGGCTTACCTTAGCCTCCCGCAGCAACTTTTGCAGCCCATTGAGCGTCCAAATTGGCCCGATGGAACGAAATGTCCAATTTGTTGTCAGTTTTTTGTTTTTAATTTTTTAAGCATAAAATTTGTCAAATTAAAAAGAAAAATAAATAAACTCTATTCGTGAAGGAAGAAAGTGTCATTTTCTTCGGTTTTCTATACGACAACGTTCTTTGTTGGCTTTATAAATGTTGGGACACTTTTCAGCAATTGTCTTCTACGGGCTGAAGGTGCTGGTGCGCCATCTACGGGCCGCCCACCCGAATGAGTCGTCTGTTTGGGAGCGCACTTTGTGCACATTGGACGGCAGCGGCGGCGCCGGCGCCGGTGACGGCCAAGCAGCGATTCGGACCACAAAACTTTGGCCCAACCGGTTGTCCTCCTCGGCCACCTCGTCGTCGTCGGTGTCGTTGCTGTCCCGTCGGAAAAGGAAAATGCGTAATAAAGTTAATTTTTGAACATTTGATTTTCAAAATTTTTTGAAGGCAATTTTGTTTTCTAAATTACCTAAATGCGAGCATCCCCTTTTCTTTCAGTTCGTGAAGAGAGTGAAGAACAACCACCGCAACTTGAACGGACAGGCCAAACGGAGTTAGCACAACAACAACAACAAACTGTTCGAAAATGGAACGGGACGGCGCAGGTGTTTGTTCTTAAATACGTTAGAAATTGGTTTAATTATAATCATAAACGAATTGTGTGTGTGCTGCTTCTTTTTGCTTATTTGATTTTTTCCGATCAAATCCAAAGCACGGCTCTTTCTCTGATCATTTGATCCGGACCCCACACTTAATAACATCGTCGCCCTGTTCTGTCTTCTGAACCCCATTGATCAGTTAGTTCAGTGTCGTTGAGTCCAGATCAGGGCGCCGGAACTGGAATTTTTTTGGGATACGGCCCGAACATGAGCTTGCTTTTTTGTTCCTTCAATCTCTAAACCCAAACATTCTTAAACAGCACCACGGAAGAGGAACCAACAACAACAACAACTTGAACAGGATGGGATGACCAAAGGGGGAGCATGGATTTTTGATTATATGGTGGAAGAACAGATCACTTGTCCATTTCCCGCCTCAGCTGATTGGAACGGACGGACCATCACAGAATTTTAAAATTATTGTAAAATGTTGGCCGAATAAAATTGAAGAAGCATTTATTTATTATATTATTCATTGGACAATTTGTTAAGATCATTTTTATTTATATTACGAAATAAAAATACGCGCTTTTTAATTCTGATTTTTTAACGCCATCATAGGGAAAACCTTTTTTTTTTATTTTTGTTGAAAATTGAGCGGAATTATGACGAGTACAGAACGGAGCATTGATGCCGCCAGTAAAGCGGGCACAAGTCGTCAGAGTGCCGCCGGTCAGTTGAAGCAGCACCAAGCGGCGCCGACGTCCACCACCAAACGGAGGCGGCAAATGGACGGCGGGAGTCCACGACGCAAAAGCAGCGGAGGCGGCGGCGGTGCACAGGCTGAACAACGGGAACACCGGAAGTGGGCCACCACCACCGCAGCGAGCGGCAAGGATCAGAAACAACAGCAACAACAACAGCAGCTGAAGAAGGACAAAAAGCGGGCGGTGGGTTTTTGAGTGTGTGTGTGTGTGTGTGTTTTTTTTGACAGAATTTTTGTTTTGTACGAAACCGTAACCCGGATCCCGAACCCAACAATTTGTGCTCGTCGATAGCGCGAATCTGTTGTTGTTATGGTCTAGCAAATGCTGATCAGCTCCATGCTCTGTTCAGAATCAACATGCTTAGTAGAGAGACCGGACTGGACCTGGGGATTTTCCTGGACTCCAGGTCCACATAAAGCACTTTGGACCTGGAGACCAGATAAACCTGGACTATTAGTCCAGGTAAAATCAGGTCATTTCCAAAATCCAGGTCCAGGATTTTTCAAAATTCCGGTCTGTAATGCTAGCGCTTTCGAATGGTGACAAATTTGTTGGGTTCAGTTTATTCAAAAAGAGGGATTATTTATATCGAAGCATTTGACCAGCAGAAACCTTTTGAACACGTTCAACTCATTCGAAAAAGTATGGCAAAATTGTTTCTGTGTGCCCCCTGACACAAAGTCTCTGCGTGTTTTTCAGTTGGAGATGATTCACGAAGACAACGATGGTGATGATGATGAAGATGAGGACGAAGACGGGGAGGAGGAGGGCGAAGCTGGACCTTCTGGTGATGCCGTCGGCAGCGGTGGCACTTCATTGTCCTCATCCAACCAACTGCGTATGCTTCCGCAGACCAAAGTTCGCTCCATCATGGAGGCGTCGCCGAACGTCAGCGGGCTGAAGATCAGCGGAGAGGCAATGTTCGCGATGGGCAAAGCGGCGGTCAGTTTCACGTCAGGAGATGTACCCGGCCTTCCGGTTTCCGGACATTTTTGGAGACACAATTCCGGGTTTTCCGGACATTTTTGGAGACACAATTCCGGGTTTCAGACTTGTTGGCCTCCGGTTACATCTCTGGCTTTACATTTTTTCGGCCACATTTTGTTTTTGTACCTTTTAGGAGGCTTTCATTTCTTTGTTGGCCAAAGGAGCGCATCAACAGATGCTCGAGTGCAGCCATGTGCGAGTGAACTACAACGAGTTGGCCCTGTTCGTGCACCACAACGAGGAGCTGAACTTCATTCAAGGCATGAAAAGACGACGACAACGACAAATTTTGGCTTATTAATCAACCACCGAAAACAATTTTTGGGACAATTTTTGTAGTGATTTGATCACAATTAGGGGGCGGATTTTATCTAAATCAAAAAAATTTTTCGGGAAATTCGATTTTTGAGAGCTTCTCTGTTCAACGCCTATTCCTCAAAAATAAATGTGTAAATGCTAAGAATTTATTCTTTTTATTTTATAGATATTCTTCCAAGGAAGCACAAATTTTCGGAGCTGAACAAGCTGATGCTTAAGAACAAACGGTGATCAGAAGAGAACAACGCGCGCACGCATGCACACACTTTTTGAGGCCAGAAATTGATCAAAAAATTTTGTTTTTGTCCTTATTGTATGTTACAAATAAATCCGGATCACCGATAAAAACCTTTTTAGGTACCTAAAACCGCCGAGTTCTAGCACCTAAAAAGTGCGTCCCATAATTGTGACCCCAATCGCTACAAAAAACAATCCCAAAATTATATCTCTCAAAATCAAATGGTTCAAAATTGGTTTTTGTTTTTATCAACAGAAAACAACATTTTATGCGGAATGACCGCCGCTATTCATTGTGGACACATTTTATAGAAATTTAATTCTTGATCTTCCATCGATCGAAAAATGCGATCGATCAGGCCCCAACGTCTTTGTCGGCCTCTCCGCTGCTGTCACCCGCCGGTGTGTAAGAGGACCACAGCGTCAAATTGTCTCGCAACAGTTGCATGATCAGCGTGGAGTCCTTGTAGCTTTCTTCGTCCAACGTGTCCAGCTTCGCAATTGCGTTGTCGAAAGCCTTCAAAATCAAAAATTGTGCCAAAATTTGAAATTTTCCAAAATTGCGTGCCCGCCCACCTGTTTGGCGAGTTGGCAAGCCTTGTCGGAAGAGTCCAGAATTTCAAAGTAAAAAACGGAGAAGTTCAGCGCCAGGCCAAGGCGTATCGGATGGGTGGGCTCCATTTTGGCCTTGGCAAGGTCGAACGCCGCCTGGTACGCTTGTTGAGACACTTCCACAATGTCTAAAAAAAGAAAATTGTCAATTTAATAAAACTAAATTTGAGAAGATAAAATCTACAAAATGAAATTCCCGCCTTTTTTGCCGGCCACCTCAGCCAAATAGCGGTAGTAGTCACCCTTCATCTTCAAGTAGAACACCTGCGATTCCGGCTCCTCGGCCTTTGGGATCAAAAACTCGTCAAGCAGATCCTAAAAAAATGTTAAAAAACCTAATTTATGACTTCGCAACCGAAAGAACTTGACACGCACCAACACGTCCTGACAAATGTCGCGCAGCTCGCCCTCAATCTTCTCCCGGTACTGCTTGGCCATTTGGTGCTTCGTCGCCGAGTTCTGTTCGATGGAAGAGATGACGCGCCAGGAGGAGCGAAGCGCTCCGACGACATTTTTGTAAGCGACGGACAACAAATTGCGCTCCTCGTTGCTCAGTGCGTTGCCGAACTCAATCACCTTAAGTAAAAATTTTAAAAATCCACGAAAAAAAATTTTTTTTTTTTCGAAAATGAATCCTAATTGCAGAAGTAGACCACATACCTTTTTGATCAACTGTGCCATGTCGTTGTAGCGTTCGGCCTTTTCAGCCAGCTTCGCATTGTCCACAAGCTCGTCCCTGTTGCTGTAGGCCATGCTTTTTGACAGAATTTGTTTAATGATTTCAAAGAAGTGCCAAATATAATATATTGGGGAAATTTGCATAGTTTGGGATTTGATGCATATTCGACAACACTTTCTTGCATATTTTCTCTTTAACCCTCTAATTACTAAGTAAACGAAATAAAACATTATTGGCACTATTAGAAAAGCTCTTATTTGACCAAATACAATTTGGACCAAAGTTTGAGTTCCAAACTTTGTTTGGTATGGTTGGCCGATTTCTAGGATAATGTAGAGACTATTTTGTTACTAAATTTCTTTTTTGCCATGTTTCCATTTTTAAGGAGTTTGGAAACACCATATTTTAACAGAAAGCCGAAAAAATAAGTTTAAGGGCGAAGTTTTGTCAACAATCGGAATTCTTTACACTATTGGATATTTATGACAAAAACTGGTGTTTTGATTAATATGTAGCCTTTGGTCAATCAGGTTAGGTATTTGACCTCTATCAGTGACAGCCTGCGACCAAAATTTAGAGGAATAATTTGTTTTTTAAACGTTTGAAACCAATTAGTTTAAGCCCGGACCTTCACAAAACCATAAAAATGGCTTATTTAAGTTCTCTTATAAAATTTGTTACTATAAATCGTAATTTATGTCCAAAAATGAAACGAGAAAAAAGAATTGAATAGAGCACATTTTGTAGGGCTTTTCGACGAGGCGACGTACATAGCTAAAATTTTTTTGAAATCTTGTGGGGTTTTGTGATGAAAATTGGTCCAAAATTATGAACATTTCGCCAAGCAACAGTTTTTTTTCGATGAAAATTGGTCCAAACAGTTCGCCAAGCAATTATTTACGGGAACGCGAAAAAGACTAAAATATTTATCCCGGGAGCACAGCGCGTCATTTTTACATTTTATTACCGCTTGAGGTAGACAGTGCACTATCTCGCTTTTCCCTCTTTTTCTCTAACCCTTCTCTTCTTTTGGCGTTCTCTCTCAACTTTTTCAACAAGTAAAAAAGCATCACGCACTTCGATCCGACAAACTTCCGTTACGTCCGACAGATTTTTCTCAAATTTTCACCAACCCTAGAAAACAATATAATGCATCAATTAATACATCAATTTTTTGATTAATACATTTTTTCATGAGTTATAGCTTAAAATGTTCATAATTTTATAGAATGTTGATTAAAATGCGTGAAAATCCTTCAACATAATTTTGAATTTAGCGTTTGTTTTCTTTACTTTTCTTCACTTTTTTTTCGTGCCAAAACTCTTGGCAAAATGGTTATGCGGTAATAAAATGCAAAAATGACGCGCTGTGCGGGAGCTGGAATCCCGACTGTTTCCCCTTTCCGTTAAAAACGGTTCCGTTCCGTTAACTGCTCTGAATGTTATTATGCTTTTTTACAAATAAATGATAAGCCTAGATTTTTCACATCGCGTTGTGCTTTCTTCAAATCGTTTTTGTTGGAGTTCGATTAATTCTTCTGTCAGATCAGTTGCACAACTTTTTTGTAGATGCCTGTCTTTCTGCTCTACCTCTCCACCGCCACTTGATCGCACCGTTCTAAACATTTCCGTGTTTAATTTAAAGAACGATCAGCAGAAGGGCCGGAGAGTGTTCGCCGCCTTCCGCAAATTGGACGGCATGCTCGCCGATGGTGTCGATCGACTCGACGACAGAACGCTTTTCGACAACGACACGTCGTCGACGTCCAAATGTCCCCCACTCGTGTGGTGCCAAAACGTTAAGCTTAAACCCAAGATAGCTTAGGTTTAGGCCTGAACCTAAGATCCAGGTGTCACATATTTGTTCATACGGAGTTGGCTCAGATGGATTGATGTGGGAAGGCCCAAAAACGTCAAGTTAATTTGTTATACCGATTCTCCGGGACCTGAAAAAACCGGGGAACCCCGTCCCGAATAAAAATACCCCCCCCCCTTAAGTTTAAAACTTGGACAGTAATTTGAACGCAGCCTACAGAATATTTATTTAAACAATAAAATTTAACATCAGATATCACAAAGAAATGCCATAAAATCGGTTGATCACTTCGACAATATCGAATTTGAAGTTGGGCCCAAAGTTTGCTTCAATTTTGTGCTGACGCGCAGATGCCGGCTTTGCTTTTCTTTTGTTGCCCGCATATTCCATCAGCATAACAAACGGAAACAAATCGGCGGCAGAAGCGGCGACAAATAAATTTGTGGTGTCTGAAAAATGAAAAGGGAATTTCGATTTTCTTTAAAGTTTATATTTTGTAAGTATAAAAAATTCGGGATTTTTTATTTGAGACTTTCTCACCCAAACGCTCGCCATTTTTCGTGTAAATGATTCGGCGCGTTGCCAAATTGACGCCGCATCCGATGACGTCGCCGGCACCAAACGAAGGCGCTCCATTCCATCCCTTACCCATTCCGGTGCTGCCCGCAGCCGGGTGACCCAAAAAATGGCCAACGCTGAAGTACATGGTGCCGTCCGGGTGGAAATGGTCCAATTGTCTTGGTTTTTTTCCAAGTCCAATGATGATACTTAACGGAATAAATCATTTACACGTTTAGAAAAATTTCATCGTCCTTTTTCAATTTAAAAAATTCCTTCCAAACACAATTATAAAAATTTAATAACTTTACCCAGAATTTTGCCTGTCGCTTTGATCGATGATGTTCACTTCGTAGTAGAAAATGCCATTTTTTGGAATTGGCCGTTCAGCAAAGACATAGCCTAAAAAATGGGGGATCCCGGTTTTTAAAAGCTAGAAATTTCGTAGATTGCCTGTCCAAAAAACACTAAAGTTACAAAAAAAAACCGGACCTCGTCGGTCTCGGTGATTTTCATTATTTTGGGCCACCAATCGTTCGGGCTCAATGAGTGTGAGGGCATGACACGCCATGGGATCCCATCGATTCTGTTCCAAGGGAAAGTTTTGCTTATAAAATGATTTTTTTTGTTTTTGTTGAAAAGTCTGGACCTCAAACTTTTGCTTCTGTTTTCGGACGAGCGAAATGCAATTTGTGGCGATTGGATCGCTCACCAAAAGCATTCGGCGGGAAGAATGAAAGAGCAACGAGCGAACTATCTGAAATTTGTAAAAAATTAGGAACGTTTTTTGGATTGGATTTGGTGGCATTTATTTAAAAACGGCACACCTCACAATGCAATTCCGGCGGTAAACGCCGACGTTGTTTTATTTGCGAGTCATTTTCATTGGAAGCGCCGGTGTTCGCCATAATAAGTAACAATTGGATGATTTTGTATCGCTTTAATGAAAAAGTGATCAAATTTTTAATAATTTTACCAACATTTTTTACAGGCGCTCTGATGATTCGGCAGTAGACGTTTCGGCAGTGGACGGTTCGGCAGAAGACAATTCGGCAGAAGACGTTTCGGCAGTTAAGACAATTCGGCAGAGGACGTTTCGGCAGTGTTTTTTTTTTTTCTAATTTTTGCAATAACGGAATAACACGACTTTTTTCTATTAATAAATTATTATTAAATATTAACACAAGCTAAGGTACGTATACAAATAAAAATAGAGTCACATATTATATCGCCATCATCAATGATAACGGGGGGATGTGGGGATAATATGGATGATGAAGGGTGTGAAGGAAACCGATAATTGATTAATTACTAGAGCCCGGACAGGATTTTCCAGGACTCCTGATCCGGAATCCTGGTATTTTCGTCGAAGCACCAGGATCAGGATATCCTGAAAACAGGATTTTTAATCCTGGTAAATCCTGATCCTAGTAATTTCCAAATCCTGATCCGGAATTTTTCAAAATTCCGGGCTCTATTAATTACTTATCAGATGTTAAATGAAATGTCAAACTGTTCGTTCGCCTGAAAAAAGTCGTGTTATTCCGTTATTGCAAAAATTAGAAAAAATAAAAAAAACACTGCCGAAACGTCCTCTGCCGAATTGTCTTAACTGCCGAAACGTCTTCTGCCGAATTGTCCGTACACCTTTTTTACAACATCAAAAAGAAAGCGATTTTTGGTCAAGAAAAAAGCCGATTTAGCAGGGCTTTTTTGTCCGAGAAACAAAAACAATTTTTAGGGGTGATTTTTTGGAAACTAAAAAATCGTCACAGAATTTCTATCGACGAATTCGTAATCAGTGCGGGGGTTGTCAGGCATTTTTAGAAGAATGAATGGGGGAAATGGCATTTGAGTTAAAGCCGTATTTAAACGCATCGCCAAAGAAAATTATTTATATTTTTATTCAACGAGTGCCAAAAGCGCGCCAAATTCAAATGCGCTCAAAAACAACAAAATCCAACACCAAAAAAGCTTCGAATGTACAACTTCATCTTTGCGAGAAGTTCACGTCTTGGTGTATTTGTTCGCGCAAAGTGCGCTTAAATCATTAAATCCTTAATTATTTTAAAGTGAATCTAAAAGTTAGCCTTTTAATCTATAAAATTGAAGCAAGACACTGTATTTGTCGAGAATTGAAAAAATTCGGCATTTAATTAGGGATTTTGTTCTCTTTTAGATTAGTGATTGACCGCTTTTGGCTGAGATTTTAACCAAGTTTTTAAATTCTCTTGTCGAAATTGTTATCAGAAATCCTAATTGATGCCCAAAATGACATGATTGACGACTTTTAACGTTTTTTTTTTTTGCCTCTTTTCATTCTTTAAGTAGTCCCCTAACAGAAATGTATGTATGCTCGTCGTGTGAGAGAGAGAGGGTTTGGTTAACACAGATTATAAAAATGGGACCGGAACTATGGATGGAGTACAAAAGTCGGAGGAGGAGACCATCAAATCGCAAAACAAAACATCCAAATCGAACTCCGTTTTAATTAACATATTCGGATTTTCAAAACAAATCAGATTTGACGGTCATAAATGGGAATGGATGTGTATTGATTGTAGAATATATATCATTTGATCATCATGATCATTTTTGTGCCGTTCTGATCCGTTGACGAACAAACACACAACACACACATCAGAGTGACCCGCTTTTCATTTGGATAAACAGCAAAAAATGGTCCGTAATTCCATCGTCCAAATAAATCCATCACAGTTGCCAATGCTCGGCAAAGTCCACGTAAAGCGAGTGTTCAATGCGAGCGACGGCGTTCTTCAACGACTGCGAGCCGTTCAGCAGCTCCGCGTCGCGTAACCGTGGAGCAGTGTCCTGAAATTTGTAGTTGATGTTGGTGATTTATTGCAATATTTGTCTTCAAGAAGTTGCAAAAATTTTCTTGCAATTTATGTCTTGGCAGCTGTAGTAGTAAAAAAGTCCAGTTCTGCTGTTCAACAACCGAAATGCCCACCCGCCCGACTGCACGTCCCAAAGCACTTACATGGTTCTTGTCTAACTCGGCGTTGTCTGTGCCCGTCCCCTCCTCATGATCAATGGCATTCGAATCGCCGTCCAAGCGTCCATTGTACAGCATGTATTTCGGGTGTTGATGATGTTCGTCGTTGTGATGTGACGACTGCTGTCGTCCTCTGCTGCTGCCGCCGCCGCCATTTTGCATGGTCAACGCGTGGAAGAACGGATGCAACTCCTGGTACGAAGTCAACGTTTTGATGTTGAACAGTGAGGCGGAACGCATTTCAATGTCAGCGCCGGTCAGCTCAGTGTACTTTAAAAGGAGTAAAATTGAACATTTTTTTAAAATAAAAATTTGTTAGTAAAGTAAAATTTTGAAACTTTTTATATAATACAATGATGTGTTCCACAAACACACAAACCCTATTGTTGAGCAAATGGTTCAGCCGAACAGCGTACGGCACAAACACATCGCTGACCGACATGGCGTTCATCGGGGAAATGAAAGTCCAACGACACCTTAAAACATTCACATAAACTGTCACCCTCTCTCTCTCTCTCATTAACTCTGTCCACTCTTTCTTTTCGTCACATTCCAATCCTCATAACCCGTTACCATACAAATCCTGAACGATTTCGACGGAATTCCGGTTTCCGATTCCCGATGGGTTCGTTCCAAAATATTGAAAAAAAACCAGGATTAAGTGGTTCAGGAACTTGACCGTTTACAATGTCCATGCCGCCCATACACTCACTTACATTTGGAACTGCGACATGTATCCCGAGGGCAGCGTGCACAGCGTCTCCAGCAACTTGCAAGCGGCCAAGAACAGCTGCATGCACTGCTCGTCCCGCGCCGACTTTTGTTCATCAACAGAGGCACCGCTGCCGCTTCCGGTCCCACTGGCCGAGCTGAGCTGGTGGTCAATTTGGGCCAGCACTTGGACCTAAAACAAAACAAAATTAAAACAAAAAAAAAGTAATGGAATTTGTTTGTCCAACCAATTCGGTGACCATCGACGGCCAAATGGACACAAAAGAGCTGGGACTCATGCGGACGAGCAGCACACGGTAGCAGGTGAACACCTGCGTGTGGATCACCGGAACTTGGCAAAGGCGCAAATTTTCCGTCAACCTTTCTGCAAAATGAGCAATTAAAATCCCCCAATTAAAACAAAAAATGCTCAATCAAATAATTTTTGAACAAAAATGCATCTTCTGTCTATTAAACGTGCCCTGAATTTCGTTGAGTTGGCCTGCGTACTGGTCCAACTCCGAGCTGAGAATGACAAACGCCAGTCGCTTCAGGTACTGGGCCCGCATTTCATACTCCTGCTCCTTACTGGTGATCAATGTTGACAGGGTGGTCGAGGTTGAGGTGGTAATACGGGCTGAACATTTTCAAAACGTTTTTATTTGGCAAAAAAAAGGGTAACCAACTGAGCAGTTCCTTGAACGATGTCTTGTCGTTGGTCATCAAATTGTCGATGACAATCAGCCATTGGCGCAGTGAGTGAATGTCCATTTTGAAAAAGGCTGTCAAAATATTCAAAATGATAAAAATTATTTCCAAAAAATAAGGCTTTAACTAAATAAAAATGAAAATAAAGTCTCTCTCCCCCCCCCCCCCTCCGGGTCCATACAATTGTCCCAAAGCAAATCCATCGCGTTCTTCTTCCACACCGAGCGCATGTAATTGTAGGAGCTCATCGAGGCGAGAAATTGTGAGCTGGCCAAGAAGAAACGCACATTCTTCGCGCTATAAATGGACTCATTAAAAATATAATTTTTTTTTTGATTGGAAATGCATATTCAGTCTTCCCAGGATTCTCTAATTAAACCGGTTCAGCTCTTAAAAATCTGACACAAAATGGCTCAAAATCACACAAAAATGACATCTGGGGGGATAATATTTACCAATAAAAAACCACCTTTTTGCCTTCAAATACGGCAGTGTGTTGTTCCAGACCGCTTGCAATGCCGGCAAAAGCTTCTCCTTGTCCTCACTTTTGCATACCGAGTCGATCAGTTCAGCGAGATTCTGGCAAAAAAAATTTGTAAAAAATTTTCACAAAAAAATTTGTGCCGCCGCGAACCCACCTCCGCAAGCAAAAACAGCGCCTGCGTGGAGTCCGACGGGTCTTTTTTGTTAGCTCCTGACCCACTGCTGCTGTCCTTCATGCTCGAGCGCAACACGGAGGAGGCGGACGATGTGCCGCCACCACCACCACCACCGGCGGCTGCCGTTGATGGTGTGGGCAGAGCTGAACAAAATTTAGAATTTTTTGAGACCACGAAATCCATGAATTTCGGAAATATAAAAATCACAATTTTTAAACGTTTGTGTCACCTCTGCCTCCCGTCACTGTTCCACCGCTGCCGCCACCACAGCTTGCCGTCGTCATTGATTGGGTGTCCAGCGGGAAGGAGAGTCGACTTGACGGACCGTGCGCTGTTGTTGTGCCACCACCACCACCCCCACCACCGGTCAACGAAATGGTTGAGCCGCGCATGGAATTGCTCTCCGATGCCAACGCCGAAGCGGAGGACAACAGCGGGGCGGCACTGAAAGAGCTGACGGAGGCACCACCGACGACACTGCCACCCCGTTGCTCCAACACGGGACTCAGGTCGGAAGATGCCGTCATTTTTTGGGCTGGAATTTACAAAAAAAAAATTGTTTCTTTAAGATTCCGTTGGGTTTTTAATATTTTTGCCCTCATTTATGTTAAGCCTAACATCCCCCGCTGTATCTCTCTCTCTCTTACAGGTGCTGGCGTCCTGTCGAACAACCAACGTCCTCTTCAACCAGGTCGTGGACTCCAACTGCCAGCCGACGACCACATTGATTGCCTCAATCAGTTTTTGGCACACATCCAATATCGCCTTGCTGATCTGCTTGTCCTCGATGATGGCCTGACTGCCGCAGCGACGCACAAAATCCGTCAATATCCTTAAACAGAAACGTTTTTTTTTTCTTATTTTGCTGAACAGCTCCAACACCCCACACTCACGCAAACTCCAAAAACGATGCTCTGGCGGGCAGCTGCGCAAGCGGCGTGTCGTTGAAGAGAATGGCGAGGGCGGCCCACGACTCGCGCAGTTCGTTGACCGACACCTGACGCGTGCACTGGTGCAACATCTCCAACATAGCAACCTCCAAACTGAAACCACCGCCGGCAGCTCCAATCTTAGATGGATCATTTTTTGTTTCTACCATAAATGGAAAAGGTAAAAATACCAAGAACCTTATCACTCCCGGTACTGCTCGAAGAAGACGACTTTGTTGTTTTGTTGGCCGATTCTTTTAGCGTATCGCTGACCGAACAAATGATTGAGGTCAACGACAGAGACTTCAGATTCAGCGCCAAATTGGCCACTTCAATTTGTTGGTGGGAGTAGACGAAGGAACACTTAAAAATGAATGAATGATTTCTGATCATTATCTGGTCTAATTCTTGTCAAACAAACAAAAAAAAAATTATGTACCCGGCAATTGTCCGACATTTTGATACCACTGGCATGGAAGTCGCGGAACATCCACACCACACCCAACGAGTTCATCAGCGCATTTTTGTGTCGCTTGGCGACCGGGTTCAGAATGTCTAGGATGAGCGTGCTCAACGACTGGAACAAAGGGTAAAGGGTAAAAAGAGTAAGACTCGTTGAAGATCCTAGATTTATTTAAATTAATTTCGAAGTTCCAGACGAATAACCCCGACAAAATTTTCCTAAATTAAATGGTTGGCATTCGAAGAAAAGTTGAAAACCCAATTAACAAACAGAAAACGCACTTTGAATGTGCCAACTTTAGGGGTCGAAGTGTTCGTGCCGCCCCTCCTCCGCTGCTGCTCAGTAAATGCCCACACGTCAATGAAAATAGCCAACGCACTCGGAAAGCGTTTGATGAGCTCCCGTTGCGCCTCCAACATCTCCGCCGATTTCCCGCTGGCATCGGCACGCGTAGCAATGTTTGACGGATTCTGTAAAAGCACAAAATTTTTGTTGTTGTTGTTTAAAATTGGATTTCAATTTGTTTTTGGATTATAAACAAGTTTTTCAAAATCTTTCATGGCACACACACCTCGCCCGATGTAAACACTCGACCGAACAAATTGTTGATAAGCCCGGTGCCTGGGATGACGGAAATGGCACTGCCGACCATGCTGGTCATGTTTGATGATGAGAATGCACCACCACCACCACCGCCTCCTCCTCCACCGCCACCGGTGGCACCGGTTGAAGCAACCACGGAGTGCCGCAGTGGCGTCACCGACTGCTGGTGGAAGTTGGGCTGCGATGGGTGGGCCAACGCGGCCACGGAATGTTTGGTGGACGGCAAAAATGGTGACAGAGAGAATATGGACGTGTTGTTGTTGTGCGTGTCCAGCAGGCAAAAGTGCATGAGGGACAACAGAGACTCGACCAACTGAATGTGATTTTTTTAAAATCAAAATCTGCAACAGCAACAAACAGTACCATCAAAACGTAGTTGGCCGGATAGATGACCGGCATCACACCACTGTCGTCCAACATTGGTGCCACATCGTTGGCTCGACTGATCCGATAGTCCACAAATTGGATGGGATTTTTTGGATGCTCAAGCACCGAGCTGATTTGGTGATTAACCCTGGTCATTAGTGGCGGCGGTGTGTTCAACGCCGAAACTGCGCTGCCGTTGATGAACACGGACTCGTACAAATTTCGGCAAATCTGCTCAACCGTATGCACAACAAAGGTTGCCAGAGCTCTAAAAAAGCCGGGGTTTTGTTCAGGATGCGACAAACAAAACCTGTCCAAATATGGCAAAATTCCGATGAGAAAGTGCAGCCACAGCTCGTGCCGTGCCGGACACCGCTTCAACGCGTTCAGAATGACGCCAAGGAAAAGACGAAGCTCAACGACGGAGTAGCGCGCCTCGCGAATTGTTGACCGATTTTGGGAGGAGTTGTAGTTGATTTGGTTTTCAGTGATCTGCGAAGACGGTGAACTGTTGCGACTGATCGGAAAGCCAAAATGGCTCTAAAACAAAGCAAACCGTTTTTAAAGATAGATTTTTACGGCCTAAAAATTGACAATTGATCATGAAAACAATTCTGAACCAAAATCAGTCCAAGTACAGCTAGAGCTACTAGTACCTGTGAGCTGAAGTGCCGAGTGCCCACATGGAGACTGTACTCGAGCACCACCAACGCACTGGCAAGGCTGAGCAGGGACCGGTGGTAGGCAAAGATCAGATCACGAAAATGTACACTGTGCGAAGGCCCGTTGTTGAACTCCGCGATGTCCATTGAGAGTGGCATTCTGTGAAAAAACAAAAATAATTATCCAAAAACAAAAATGGTGCTGATCCACATAAAAAAACAAAATGAAATCGACGACACCTCCAATCCTTTTGATTAGGCGGTGTTGGAATGGCTGCCAACATCAGCGTGAGAATGACTTTTTGCGTTTTTGTTTGCCGATAGATTTGCTGAACAAAGGTGGCCAACTCCTTTGAGCTGGCCTCCTTCACAATGTCGTCCAGAATGTTCAACAGCACAGTAAAACAGTCGAGTGCGGCAATCTGTAAAAGTCAGAAAAACTGTTCACAAAAACAGAACAAAAAACTACACGACGGACCTTACACTTCCACGAAAGGACCAGATCAGTTTCGGACACATGGTTTGTGGGCGAGTTCAAATAGTATGAACGGAAGAAGTACAGCACAACCTGACAAAAAAAAACCGATTTATTTAAAAAAAGGCTCAAATCTTAAATAGGTACCGTTGAGAATATTTCGAACAGTGTCGAGTGCCGTTGTTGACCAGTTTTGTTCTCCGAGTTGTTCGCCGTCGCACCACCAGCAGCACCATCGTCTTTCTGTCCGCCACCATTGTCATGGGATGTGCCCCAAAAGCCTTCGCCTTGGATGTGCTGATAATGGCGTGCCATAAAGTCAAGCAGTTGTTGGGTGGCTGCAACCGAAGCACCTCCGATGGTGGCAACGCTGTTAGTCGTTGTGTTGACGCCCGAGTTTGACGAACCATTGGTGCCGCCAGTTTTGCAATTGCTGCTGCTGCTGCCGGCCCTGTTGACCAGTTCGGCCATGTTAGTGAACAGCATGCAGTTCACAAGATGCCGGCCCAGTCCGCTGTTATTGCCACTACGCAACAATGTGCCAATGGTGCGAAACAGCTTCTCAGCACGGCCCAGGTCCACAATGGACGGACTCTCAGCGTAGAACAGCATGTGCGAGAATGTTTCGTCCAGCAACGGCTGCTTGTGATCGCCGGGACAGGTCGAGTTGGGCAACTCGGTGGGGTCGAACAAGCGCAGCTCTTGAGTGCCCGTGCTGAAGATGGACTCCTGCAGTGAGTCTTGACGCCGATGGCCGGTCCGAATGCGCCGAATTGTGTCCCCGCCAGCGTAAGAAGTGATTCGGGGCACTGCAGCTGCCGCATCGCCGGGTCCAAGCAGTGAGCCGACCAAGCTTGTCTGGTCGTATGTCGATTCTCGGACAGCGGAGGCACAACGCTTTCGCTTCTCCGCAGACCTGAATTTCAAAAGCATTGAAAAACGTTACAGTTTTCCCACTTAAATTTTTTAATTCCATTTAATACTTTTTAGTTTCTGTCTCTCCATGGCACAAATTAAGTAAGTTCATAAAATCCAGGCTGACCTGTTGAACATGTCACCGTCGGCGCCTGACTGCACATCGCCACGTGCTCTCTGTCGTCGTGTTACCACCGGAATCACGGTCGACCTTTCATCCTCATCCAACAATGCCTGGTCCAACATGTTCGTGGCCAACTCTTCCAACTCGCCAATGTCCTCGTCACCGTCAATGCACTGTTTTGTCCCTTCCGCCTCCTCATCCACCTCCTCGTCACAAACGGAGTCCACCAAGTACTGCACCGCCTCGACCACTTCCGAGTCCAGCATCGATGTGTCCATTGAATAGGAGTCCACCGACTCCGCGTCACCGTCAAACTGCGGAATGTCCGACATTGTGCGACGGTGTCCTTTCGCGCTACTGGTGCTGTCGCCGCTACCGATCACCGCCATCGACAAGACGGACGTGTTGTGCTGCGGCAGCTGTGCCGACATTTGCGTCGCTTCAAAACTGGCAGATGAAGAAGACACGTTTCTTGAGCAGTTATTGTTGTTGCTGCTGCCGTTGTTGTTCATCATCACCCAGCCATTCTGATGTCCATGTTGCTGTTGATGTACAGGGGTAGAGAATCCACTGAAACTGCCGTTGACATTGTTGCTGCCTCCATCCGAAAGCAACAACTGCTTGTTCAGGTCGGACACCCATGCCATGCGCGGGTCACAGTCGACATAACTGAAAAGTTGTAAAAATTTTGTAGCTGCTAAGCTGGGAAAAGCATTTTCTATTAAAAGAAATGAATCCAAAACAATAAATAATAACAAAACAAAACAAAAAACCACCTGTAGTTGTTCCACGCATTTCCATGCGGTCGTTGCTCCACATCCGTGCACACATGGTGGAACGTCTGTTTGCCGCTCACCGTTGTCAATGCAACGCAATTTGCCTCGGCTGGCATTGACGAAAGTTGTTCCCGTGTGACGCGCTTTCGCATTTGCACAAATTGAATGGAGACCTAACAACAACAAAAAAAATGGTCACAAAATTTTCCTAAAGAATTTTAAGAAAACAAAATACAAAAAAGAAGAAGATGTTCAAATTGTACCCGTGTTGTGACTGGGTTGAGCAACATAAGCGTGAGCATTTGAACAATTTTGTGCAGTTCGTTGTGCTGGGCACAGTCCATAAACCAGGAATAGGCCAACGCCCTCAGCTCGACCTGTTCAGTACACAATTTGTCATCGGCGATGAAGCCGAGCAGAACCATCACAACCCTTCACAAAAACAAAAACAAATTTTAATTACCATACCATACACCCAATATAACTAAATTTCTCTCATGAAATTCGATCAAATTCCTTGAATTTTGTGTCCATTTCCATACCCCCGCCCCTCCTACCTGTTCATCGGTTTAAGCAGAATGCCGGTGTACACCTCCTCAATGACGGCATTTCGGCAGAACACCCACAAATCGCGAAATTTACGCACCGCCCCACCGCTCAGCACTTTGTTGGCCGATGTGAGCTCCGCGACGACAATGTCCTCCACCTCACTGCTCGTCTCGCTCACCCGACGCGAGTGGAGTCGGAGCAGTAACAGAGCGATCGGCATCAGCGCGTCAACGTCCGCCGCTGCCGTCGTCTGTTCGTCGGCAAAACGTCGCCATAACACCGCGGCGGCCTTCTGAAAAAAAGAGGTGTTGTGTGACGGTGATGTCGCGGGAGTCCCGTCCTGGTCCCCAAAAATTTTTCTTAATAGAATTCGGAACCAGGGGACTCCCGGAAAATTAAAGCATTCTCTAAATGCACATAAATATTAAAAACAATAATTTAAATTATGTGTCTTTGATTATTTATTTTGAAATTTTCCCTCACCCTGCACAGTCCTTCCTGCTCAATGCGTTGCAAATCGGCCAGGGAGAGGAACGGCTTCAACAGCACAGTGGTGGTCGTCTTCTGTTTTGGCTGCCCTTTGGCGGAGCGTTGGCTGAGCGCACGTCCAAAAACGGCCGTGTGCTGTTCAATCATTGAGGCCGACCGGACGCACATGTACAACAACAGATCAAAGAGTTGGTTGCGCAGCTTGAAGTCGAAGCCGAACTTGCTGGTTGCCCATGTGGGTGGGTCGATCAGTCGCAGCACTGAGCACAGCCAGGCCGGCATTTGGTGGTGGCCACCGGTTTCTGCGTGGAGCGAATCGGCTACAAATAAAAAAAAAAAATTGTAAAAAATACATTAAAAAATAATATCCTTAAAGCAGCTAAACTCACTCCTAAATTTAAAACCAAAAAAAAACCTCAAATTCGCCACTCGATTAAACGAAAGATTGCAAGAAATTGAGATAAATTTTTACAAAATAAAAATAAAGAAAACTCACTCAATGAACGGCATGCGGTCGATTGATGTTGTGAGCTGTTGTTGTGCAGCTGGAGGCTGTAGAACGGAAAGTCGGCAAAGTCGCGCATCAATGCAAAGAGTGCGGCCAGTACACCGACCAAGCGACGCTCGCGGTCCGCACAATACCATTCGCAGACGGCGGTGAGTAGGCAGAGACAGGCCGTCAAACAACGCTCCACAAGTTTCTGTTCTGGAATTAAATGGATAAATTTTCAAGGGATGATGGAGGAGGAATTCAAGACTGGTACTGAACCACCTTCTGCCAATTCTTCGTTACATTTGATGCCCTTCTTCGAAGGTGAAGACTCGCTGTCGTCATGAATATGCTCGAACACCATGGACAAGTTGTTCTGCGTGATTTCGGCCAACAGTCGACGACACAGCACAATGTTGGCCAACATGCAACATTCCGTAGATGCACAACAAAGTGATGTGCCGCTGTTGTTGTCCACATCATCATCCGACGCTGCAGTGGAGTGCCGTTGCCGACACATTGTCACCATCCCGGACAACACGTTTTGGAGCAGTTCGGGTAGATGCCGACCCCGGATGTCCCCGTGTGAGTCCAACTGCACATTGCGCACACAGAACGCCACCATCAGGGGGAAAAGCGGTGCGCCATGGTTGTTGCTTTTGTCTCTGCCGCTGTTCTTTTCACCGCCGTCATCGACAGTGTTGGCATCGTTCACAGAACTAAAATAGAAGCACAACAAACTGAACCCAATGTTTATGGAATTTTCCATAAAAATGCCAAAAAAAAATCGGGATCCCAATCTCGGCATCTTCTTCAATTTCCCGGTAGGTATTCGAGGCCGAAATGCCAGCGAAAATCTGCCTCTCTCCGCGGCCCCAAGTTTTCATTACAATTAACTCACTTTGAAAAAAACTTTTTGAAAAAGTTCCACAGAAAGCCCGGATCCAGCGAATTCAGCAACACATTGAAATTCTTTTTGATCTCATCGGCACGTCGGTTCTAAAGAAATTTTTAGTAAAAATTGTCCTATTTTTAAGTTTAAAGCTATTTTTTAAACAAACATTGCTAAAATCTTTAAAAACTTTCCAATCTCCCCCCCCCCCCCTCATATCCCAATTTTTTTTGTTGTTTTGTTAGAATCGCCGATAAAACCCGCTATAAAACGTTAAGATAGAAATTCGCAAAAATTTGACAACAACAAAATAAATGCAAATAATTCAAAAATCACAACCCCCCTAAAAAACAATTTTTGAATTAAAATTATTTGGATACACTCTTGATTTTATAGTAGGGATAGCAAAATTCAATTCATCATACGCTCTGCTCGTCGTCCATTGTCATTGTGTGCACATTCCAAAAACATTCAAAATTCGGCTCCAACTTCTCGCAATCGCTCTGCATATCCCGCACAAGGTCCATGTCGCGTGCACAAATTGTCTCCAACAAGTCCGCCAAGCTCTCCTCCAACACCATTTGGCCAAGCTCCGGTCTGTCCAACATGTAATGGAGAATACGACAGACACGCACTTCAGGAAACTGGATTTGCGGGTCCTAAATAAGACAAAAACTTTTTTTTTCAAATAAGTTCAACAAACTTTCAACAATGTGCCGTAGCGTCGAATTGTGCCGGTGGACAGGGGCGGCACTTCAACAGTGTCAGCGGAGCGCAAATAGTCACGGATAGCCATTTTGATCAACGGCAGCGTGTACTGCTTGAAGAAGACGAGATCAACGGATTCCTCCGTACCGTTCACCGGCAGACCGACAAAGGCCACGTCGTTTGAACTGTATATGAGAAATTTAAAAAATCGTGTGCCAAAATTATAAATCTCAAGCAAAAAAACAAAACAACTGTATGTACCGGTTCAGCAACCATTGGTAGAGGCGCCGGTTCAGGCTCATGTCTCGGCGCAGCACAATGAACATGCAGCGCCGGAGTAGCTGGATCAGTTCACGCCTCGGCACCCAGCCCGAGTCGAACGGAATTGCGGTGCACAGAAAGTCGAGCAGATGGCGTTGTGCCAACGCGCTGCTGCTGCTTGCGTCGTCCGCCACCGCGCACAGCGCGCGTAACATGTGCTAACAAAAACGAATTGTTCTTTTGTTTTTATTATAATTTTACGCATTTTTAAATTCCATTTTTGATGCTGTTTATTACCTGTTGCTGGTGATGACAATCGGCAGAGGATGAAGCAGCAACGGAGCCACCTCCGGCCAAAGTGTGGAGCAGTTCAGCGGACGGCTGAGCACTCTTGCGCTTCTCCAACTTCGCGTTCATGAAGATGAGGGCCGGCAAACGCACGGATGAACTGCCACCAACTGCCTGAACATTTTTAGTGTTACAGTTCGTAAACCGAAGATCAGTTGAACTATATTTTAAATCCAGAACCCCCGACGGATTCCTCAACAACAAACAACTGACCTGCCATAAGCAGGTGTAGAACGCGTCCGAGCCGACCTTGTCGAGCAGTTGATCCAACAACTTAAAGGCCCGTCCATAGAATTCGGTGCCCTCCTCAAGTGCCAACAGAACGGCGGTGATGAAGCCGGGAAGTGCAGGCCGAAGGTCGATGCCCAACGGGAGGAGGTAATGTTCAAAGATAGACAACAGCTCCGATTTGACTTTGATGCCGCAGTGGTCGATCAACTGAACAATTAAGTTATTGCGTTGGAGGTTAATAACTCAAAAAAATTTCAAGTCTAAGTCACAAAATTTTTTTTTTTTAATTTCCGAAATGGGTAGAGCATTTTTTTTTTCATAACTAAAAACTTGTAACTCTTGTGACTGTGGTAAAATGTTCAAAAAAATAACCGGGAAAAGGCCAATGGCGTAGAGGAACAACGATCTGGCCAAATTCTGATTGCGTCCCGAATGTCCGAGGATGTTGAACACCTGTCTGTAGGTCTCCAGAGCCTTCAGATGTACACCTACCAAAAAGAAAAAAAAATGTTTTTATTCTTGACAAATTCAACGGTTTTCTGGCCATAACTTTTTTGAGATTGTCCAATCATAAGCTTTAGCTTATTATTAGTGCCCCGGTCCGGACCACAAATATCCGGTAACAAATTCAACACATAAAAAAAAGCCAATTTAATACCGGATGGAAGCGCGGGATGGAGACATTGCGAGAGGCGTTTGGCGACGGTCAACGGGTTCGGAATGTCGCTGAAGGACTTTGAATTTGATGCAAAAACCTAAAAAAAAAAAGAATTCTTTTGAAAAACTGTTTAATTAGTGCGTAAAAAAAAATTTTTTAATTTTTCTGCTACCCCTTCCCTCTCCAAAATCAAATAGGTAAATGTTCAAATCACAACCGGAATTTTTTGTTTTTGGGCACAAACAAAACAACAACAACAACAACAACAACAACAATCAAGCTCGAATTGTACTCGCACATAAGCTCTTCCAAATCCAACAATTTCCAAAGCTTAAAGGGAACCCCAAACCTTGCCGAGCTTTCCAAGTGCAGCAATCAAATCGGCCCATTCGGTGGTCGACTCGAACGATTTGAGCGCCTTGTCCACCGCTGACGCGTAGGCGCGGTATTTGCTGGTGTTTTGCTGTGTTGAGAAAGTGCTGCCGAGCAAAAAACTGCTGCTCGTCGACGCTTCCGAATGATGGGCTAAAATTTTTAAAAAAAAATTGCTAAAAACGCTTAAAAAACACTCACAACCAGACGCTGACATTGAATATGGACAAAACGACGACGACGACTTCGAAATAAGCTCAAAAGCGACAGAATGAAGTGAATGAATGGCGGCGAATGAGCGTTTTGCAAGTCCTCAATTGCTATTAAAAATCTGAAATATGTTTGAATTTTTTGGCAAAATTTCCCCGGATTTTCGGATTTGTGTGTCCTCTACAAAATTAAGGACATTTTAACAAATATCAAAATGTAAAAAAGTTCACTCTTAAGCGGATGAAACGTTTTTCTGAGCGTAATTTATTGCTGTTTTTGCGACGTTTTTTTCTATTTTTTTCAATTTTTGATTTAGTCCGATTTTTATAAGGGATTTGTAAAGAATTTCAAACATGCGGTTTTTTTGGGTTTGCCTTTTTAAACTAAGCTTTTTAGGAGTGGGAAGGGCTGGCGGTGCCAATAGGAGCTGGCAAGAAAATTCTTTGAAGAAAAAACAAATTTTGTTAAGAAATTGATCAAAAAAATCTCCAAGAAGTTTTTGGTTTGGCGATCTGTCACCAAAAAAAAAATTCGAATTTTGTTGCTCGGACGTTTGAGCCGTATCGTAGTCCTGATTTTTCCAAAATGCCCGGAATCAGCAGGACTACCGGGCCCTGAAAAATCCTGACCAAGGCCCGGTCGTGTCCAAGCTCTATTTTATATGCTATAAATTTTATTGCTGCTTAGCTAATGACTTAGTTTTTGACTAAGCCGGCGCCGAGTTATTGTAAAATGTGTAATCATCAAAATGATCGGTGCTTTTGTTAGACTGTCCCATGGCATAATGTGAAATGCTCAAATTGTTTCTTCAAGCATAAGCATGAGGATATGCGTGTGTACTGGTCGGTAGGGTCGGTCGGTGGTCGCCAATTCCCAGCAGCCCGCGTCCGGTGAGAGTTGCTGATTTGACGACGACGACGACGACGAGATCAATAAGCACACATTGTGCAGCACCTAACAGCAGGCCGTGCACACCTTTTACTGCTCCACAAACATCCAACCAAAAGCAAGCAAAAGCAACAAAAAAAAAACCATAACCCTTTTTGCCTACACATATATATATATATATATGTAGGTACATAAAAAT
>MEIZ01000014.1:412636-441671 GCA_001723225.1 Globodera ellingtonae | reverse complement strand
GGTCAAAAGCGTTAGGTTTCATTTCCCCTTCGGGAAATTGGCTATCAAAAATTTAAGAAATAAAATGGCCGAAATTGGCCCCAGTCACTTTGAGCTCATTTGAATTTTGTGTTTTTCATCTTTTCTTGGCGAAATGATTATTTGGACTATTTGAAATTTTCAAAAAATCTGTAAAAAGTTTTACAATTTTCAGTCTTTTTCCGGTTTCGCCTAACAAATAAGCTTTCAAATCCACCAATTTTGTTTAATTAAAATTAATATAATTTTAGTGTCAACAAAGTGCCGGGGGAGCAGCAACAAAATGGCTGAGGACGAAAGCGGCGAGGCGGAGGCCGCGTTTGGCGACCATTCACAGCACGGCGCTGCTGGCGATGGTGACCATTCTGGCAGTCGCCCAAACGAACAGTTTTATGGCCATTCCGTCGCCTCCGGCCGTCGCGGGGCCGCAACGGGCGGCGCTGGTGCGGGCACAATTCTCGCGCGCAATTTGCTCGCTTTTTGGCGAGTTTTTTTGTTGTTGTTTTTACGCTTTTTTTGGTGCTTTTCTTCAAGTTTTTGAGCCCCCGTTGAAATTATGAAACGGAATAGAGCCCGGACTGGATCTGGATCCAGACCAGGACTCTTGATCCGGAATCCAGGTAGTTCAATGACCCTGGATCTGGATTTTTAATCCAAATTCCAGATCCAGGTCCGGGTTTTTTCAAAATTCCGGGCTCTAAAACGGAAGGCCGTGTTTTGGTGGCCAATGCTTTGTTTGAAGTTCAATTTAATTTCGATTCATTGGCTTATTGGCACTAATGAAGAATTGTGTTTTTTTTTGTTTTTTTTTAATGGACAATTTTAGGCTGTTGGGATTGTGCAACAACTTTGGCTATGTTGTGATGCTCAGTGCGGCCAAAGACATTTTGGAACGGTCCACGGCGCCCTCAAATGGCACGGACCGATGCATTGTAAGGGAAATGAAATGGAATTTTGCCCCCCAAGTGCCATTGGTTTTTGTTGAAATTGTCCATAATTTTTTACACTTTTTGGTTAAGAAAAAATGAAAAATGGTGAGGGAATGAGAGAAGTTTCTTCTTTTAATTTGACTATTTAAATATATTTGTCTTTGGAATTTTTGACATTTTTAGGAGCATTTGAACAGCTTGCCGTGCTCCCCAATTTCGACGGGCGCTGTCCTCCTTGCCGACATTTTGCCGTCGTTGGCCATCAAATTGGTCGCTCCGTTCACTTTCCATGGCGTCTCGTACAATGCGCGCCATTCGCTGGTGCTGATTTGTCAGGTCAATTCATTATTTAAAATTAAAAAACAAAACAGTTTTTTTGAACTCGAAAATCCGAAAATCAAAAAAAAAAAAAAAATTTTTTTTGTACTTTTTAACGCCCTGGAGAGTTTAATTGGGTCATTTATAGAGACCAACCTGGACCTGGACCTGAATTTTTCCTGGATCCAGAGTCCAGGTCCAATGAGAGCCTCCGAGACCCTGGTTTTTTGTCCAGGAAATCCAAGTCCAGGCCCAGGAATTTTCATTTTTGTCCAGGAAATCCAAGTCCAGGCCCAGGAATTTTCAAAATGTCGGTCTCTAGTAATTTATAAATTGTTGTTTCAGGCGAGCAGCTTCATCATCGTCGCATATTCCGAGTCTTTCTCCGTCGGATTGCTCGGTATTTTGTACAACAACAAAAAAAAAGTGGCGAAATTTTATTTAATTTTTTTTTAGGTGTCATTTTTGCCAGTTTTGGTGCCGGGCTCGGCGAAGTCACTTATTTGTCACTTTCGGCTCACTTTCACGGGTTTGTTTGATGGGCTCGAATTTCATCAATCTTTTTTTTTCAATTTTATCAAGACGTATAGCAAAAAGTTGGGTCAAAATGCGTTGGGGAACTTTGGAAAAAATGATTAAATTGGCAAAAATGGGTTTTAATTTTTTGGAATTCCGAACAATGAAACTGAAAAAAATAAGAGAAAATGAGAGAGGAATTAAAATCTTCTTTCTGTTGTCTTGTCTGTTCAATGACGTGAACTCTTTCAACATTAAAATTTGCATTTTATTTTTATTTTTTGCTTTTCATTTTCAGTGACGTCATCTCCAGTTGGTCGTCCGGCACCGGCGGGGCCGGCATTTTTGGCGCGTTGGCATTCGCCGTGCTCACCGACCGTCGTCTGATGGCACTGCAGCCGAAGAACGCGTTGCTTTGCATGCTGTTGGTGCCGTTGCTGTTGTTGTGGACGTTTTGGCGCCTCCTCCACTCGCCGTCCAGCGTGCACAATCGGCAAATTATTTTAAGACATTTAATACAACAACAAAAAATGTTTAAAAAAAACGCCAATTCCTGAAATTTTGATACATTTTTGGACCAATTTTTCTAATAAATTGGCAAAAAAATGTTCTAAATTTGCTGGTTCTCCACTTATTGTGACTAAAATAAGGCAAAAAAAAAGGGGCAGTTTAAGCTGTACGTGCTTGTCATTGTTTTTCCGCTTTTTGTTCGTTAGACTTTGATACATTTGAAAATTTCTGTTTTTTTTGTTTTTTTTTTGCTTTACATTTTTTTCTGACAATTCATTTGCCCCCATTTTTTTCAGGTCGCCCATACTGTTCAACACCACAACCAGCAGCAGCAGCAGCATCGAAAGTGCCAATGTCGGCCATTCCGTGCCGTCCGCCGCAGCTGCCGCCACCGTGCCCATGCCCTCCTCCTCCTCTTCCTCCAGTGACAATGATGCCACTCCGTTGATCAGCAACAACAACAGCAGCAACAGACCTCCTCCCTCTTCTGGTGCATTATTGCGCAAAATGTTTTGTTCCGGACGGACAGCACGCGCAATCAGAGTCAGTCAGTTTGGGATTTTCTCGAGTTTGTCATAGGAAAATGTGCCCAAATTCGAGTTCCACGGTCCCCCAAAAGTTTTTTTGTGAATGAAATTTTCCAATTTTTTATGTTAAAAAAATTGTTTTGTTGCGTATATATGTGGGAAACAATTTTGTTGGGTTCAGCCGCTGCTCAAATACATGGTGCCGCTGTCCGTCGTGTACTTCTCCGAATACTTCATCAACCAGGGCCTGCTGGAGCTGTTGATGTTCGACTGTGCCCATTCGTTTGCGCTGTCGCCGACCAGCCAATATCGGTGGTTCCAAGTGCTTTACCAGGTGAATAAAAGGCGGGGGGATTTGTTGTGAATTGGTCATGAGCCCCGTGGCCGACTTGTTCCGTCCGAAGTCGGGGCGGGACGCGCATCACAATCAGACTTAGAACGCGTCCGAACTTGGGGCACCGAACCGAACTTTGTTCGATGTCGAAAAACGAAACCCTGCACATCGCTATACCACCAATTTTTTTTTAGGTTTTTTGTAAAATTTTTCCCTTTTTTTGATCAATTGAGAATTGACAATTTTTGGGAGAAAATTGTTGTTGTTGTTTACAACAGAAAATAGAAAGCATTTGAAGGGGGAATATTGAATTTGAGAGGAAAATTGTGACCAGATTGAATGTCTTCAGTACAATTTTATTTTTACATAAGAATTTAACTGAAAATTTCACAGAAATGTCAAAATTGATCACAAATGAGTGCATTTATTCTGAACGAGTGTTGCAGGTCGGCGTGTTCATCAGCCGCTCCTCCGTCAAGTTGTTCCCCGTGCGGACGCCGTTCATCCCGGTGTTGGCACTTTTGCAAGTGCTCAACGCCCTCTTCCTCTTCGAGGAGTCGTTGGCATTGCACATCCCGCACATTCTGCCGCTGATGGTGTTGCTCTTCTACGAGGGACTGCTCGGCGGGCTCGCCTACGTCAACACATTTGCCGCCATTCATCGCAATGTGATGAGGCGAAAGGGGGGGGGGAATAAATTTTTTTTTTAAACATCGATGTTTTGTGCTTCTCATGGTAGTGGAATTCGAACATGTCCGGTTCAGAACCCCGAACCGGAATTCCGACGATAATTATCCGAGAAATTCATTTTTGTTTGTCCTTGTAGGTTTTGCGCCTTTTATTTAACGCTTTTAGTTGATTTTTTCAAAAATGAGGGAGGGGGGGGGGAGTACAAAACTTACTACAAATTACAATATGCGAAGTTCATCTCCAATTTGTGGAGCTAGCTAGCTTAATTAAGATTAAATTGTTACGTTTACGCGACCTGTGTGAGGAGGGTTCGGGTTCATCTCCACCATTCAGGTCTCCAAGCCCAACCGCGAGTTTGCCATGGCATTTGTGGCGTTGTCCGACTCGGTGGGCATTGTTCTGGCCGGCTTCAGCGCCATCTACGCGCACAACTTCATCTGCGCACATCGACGACAATGAACAGAGAATTTGGGGGGCGTTTTATTATATTCAAGGGCAAATTAATTTATTTTTTGATTTTTTTCCACCATTTTTGCCTCATTTTGTTGCCTTTACTTCTCCGCCTTCTTGTCGCTGTGCTGTTCATGACCCGCTTTTGTACATATTTATATATTTTGAACAGGGAAATATAAACGAATTATTTGCGTTCATTTGTTTTGTGTCGCCCTTTTCTTTTTTGGTGGTCCGGATGAGCGCAATAAGAAGGTGCATAATATCGCGTTTTGCTGAAACCGGGAGGATTTTATGCACTCCTTGTTGCGGTCAACCAGAACCCTCCGGACCAAAATTGTGTCAGCAAATTTTCTTGAAGTTGGACGAGCTGTTGGATTAGGAAACAGTGTTTGGGGAAAGGTTGGAGGAGACCAATGTGAGAAAAAATTTTGAGGAATCGCTGAGAAATGTAATCGGGTGAGGGTCTGATGTATGTATGTATAACTGGAGTTGACCCCCAATTTAATGCATTTTTAAGGGATTCTGGACGCGCATCCCGCGCACAGCTTTTTTCGGAAAATCCCGGGTTTTCAAGCCGTAAAAATTCCTCTCCAAATAATCCCAGTTTTGGTCAACAAGTATGGTTGGGGGCGGTTCCCAGACCTTACCGAACCGGGGATTTTTTCGGTTCCGGATAACCGAAAAATAATTCCCAGCAACGGTCAACCAACCCCAGCTTGAGAGGCATGGCGATGTTAGGAGGGATCAGTGATTTCAAATTTATACGCAAAACCCTCCCTTGAGGGGAAATGGGGGGGGGCTGTCTCTTATACACATCGAGATGTGGGGGGGGGGGGGAAATGATAGGGTTGATTTGGGGAAAGGAATTGGGCAGTTTATGAAAAAGAATGGAAAGGAGGGGAAAAAGTGATTAGAACAAAAAGAGGAAACGAAACGAAAAAAATAATGGACAATAAAAGGAAAAAAGAGTTTCGATAAGCCAACGAAAAATTCGACAGAAACTGCGGCTGCCAACCCTTTTTTTGCCAAAATTTAAAATTAAAAAATTGAAATTTTGAAATTTTGGTTTACGAATTTGGGTCCGGAATTCCGGTTCCCTGGGGGGGGGGGAGTGTGCTTAACTGACTATGAGGGCGATAAATGCATTTGATGCTTTTGGAGCATCTTTTTGTTTAGGCTTTTAGAATATACCCCCCTCCCCTCGCCCCTCCGGGGCTTTTGGTCCGAAGGCGGGGGGGGGCCATCTGGCAAAGAAATTGGGACGGACCAAAAACAGTCAAAAAAAATGTTCGCGGCGGCTATTTTATTGGAAATTATTTTTTGTTTAAAACGGAAAAGCACCAAAATATTGATTTGATCAGAGTATTTGCTTTGAATTCATTGCCTATTTTGGCTTTTTTGGGGGGCTTTTACCTATTTTTGACATTTTTTGGGGGGCTTTTACCTATTTTGATTATATTTTAGAACAAAATTGGCACATAAAATCGACTTTTTAACACGAAAAATTCAGCACACACAGAAAATGTTCCCCCCGGGGACAATTTTTGTTTGCCCAAATATTTTTAAACATTTTTTTTTGGGTCCATCGATTTTTTTCGACAATTTTTGGGATCACTCAAATTGTTTATAGCCGTTGTATAAAATAATAAATGGCTTTCTCTCTCTCTCTGGCGTCGATTGTGTGGACAAATTGCTGTCTCTTATACACATCTAGATGTGTATAAGAGACAGGTATAAAATAATAAATGGCTTTCTCTCTCTCTCTGGCGTCGATTGTGTGGACAAACTGTCTCTTATACACATCTAGATGTGTATAAGAGACAGGCATAATTGTGCAGGGAGCTGGGCAATTGGCTGGAGGCGTAAGGCTCTTTCAGCGCANCCTCCCCCCCTGCTGATGATGATGATGGTCTGGTCTGTGCTTGATGTTCTCGTCCGATTATTATTATTTGCTGAAAAACGGGGGGACGGGGGGGCGAACAGCTAGCGGAGAAAGGCACATTCATTCGCTCCTCAAACATTCGGAGTTTTGGGGGTAAAAGAGAGATAAAGAAAGAAAGTCTGTCCTTATTTATTACTGACGGACATTTTCCTTATCAGCAGCAGCAGAAAGCAGAAAACGACGCTTCCAATCAAATCCATTCCGATGATTTTGGGAAGAAAATGTGGAGAGAGAGAGCATCGGCCATCCATCCCCGCCAATCAGTTCAATCAAAAAAATATTTGTAATTGTACCATAAGAATTGCAAAAAAAAAGAAGTTGATATTTTACGAATTATTATGTTTTGTTGTTTTTGTTGCAATATTCTCTTCCAAAAAATTTAATTTAAAACTTATGTCGGGGACAATGTGACGGCGGTGGCGGTATCAACAACAACCAAAAAAAATTATATATTTGCTTCTTGCGCATTGGTCTAAGCGTCTGGAACGGAGCCCGAATGTGTTTCGACCCGGTCGACCAGTCCGAACTCCTTGGCCTCCAGTGCACTCATGAAACGATCCCTGGGCAAAAAAAAATAATGAAAATTCATTGAATCGGAACAACATTTGTTTGTTTGGGGAAAACATCTCACGGAACCCAATGAGTATTATTCACCCACCATTTATTCATAAAATCAACCAATTTTTTGGAATCATTCGAACACTTTTAAATGGACGAATCCGTCAAGAAAAAGGAAAAAGTCGGGGAAACCCCCCGTTTTTTGGATGCAAACGCTGTGTACGTCTTGCCCACCTGTCCAACGCCTGGTCAATGGACTGCACGGGTTGTCCGGTGTGCATGGAATAGATTTCGTTGATGCGCCTTCGCAGCCGGTTGATCTCCTCCGCTCGGATCAAAATGTCCGCCGCTGTGCCGTGGGCACCGCCGGACGGCTGATGGACCATAATGCGCGCGTTGGGCTGTGAACGGAAAACATTTTAACAATTGAAAAAAGCATTCAAACAGAACAATAAAATGGATAATGAATGAATGGGTCACGCTTTCTATTGAGAAAATAAAGCAGAAATTGTATTTATGCAATTTTCAAAGATCAATAGCTTTCATGTCTGATCGGAAATTTGAAGTCCGTCAAATACTCTGACAAAATGTTTTCTCCAATTTTTCAACGCAAGGCAAAAAGTAAATCAAAAGTTGCTGGATGTTTCGTTATTTCGAAAACCAATTTTTCTTGACGAAAAAATTGTTCAAAATAAACTTTTTGGAAAGGACCTGACCGACGAGTTCAACTTAAAATAGTGGTGGTGTTCGGCATTATCGTATTACTATAAGTCGATGTTCCAACTCAAAAATTTATGCAATTTTTACCAAAAAAAAAGATTATATACCAGGGAAATGCGCATGCCTTTAGCGCCGGCTGTCAGCAACAGACTGCCCATCGAACTTGCTTGGCCTATGCCTAAAGAAATAAATATTTTCAGCAAAATTTATTTGCCGAAGTTTCCCCCCCCCCCCAAAAAATGCGTACACCAGGTGGCGATAGGTGCCGAAACGTGTTGCATTGTGTCGTAAATGCCGAGGCCGGCCGTCACACTGCCGCCTTAATTAAACAAATTTAGAAAAAACGCCGTAAATTACGCGCTTTTTGTTTTGCATTGTGTAAAAGGCCGAACTTGCCTGGACAATTGATGTACCTGAAAATTGAAGGCACTTTCAAATGTTTCGGCAAAAGTTTGATTTGTCCCAGCCTCGTTTTTTAATTTTTGTTTTTTTAAAGGTCAAGAAAAGCGATCTTTGATTACCGAAGGCGAAAAATGCAAAAAAAATAAAAATCGAACATTCGAAGTGTTTATAACCGCATATTTCACATTCTCTTCAGGACTAGCCCATATTAAACAGTTAAGCATTTTGTCAAAACCAACCCGAAGAAGGGGGGGGGTTCCATTCGGATTATGCGCCTCAGAAAAAATTTTTCAAAAAAAAACCCAAAGTTTCTGTCTGAACGGCTCACATGTTGATCGGTGTTTTGCCACTTTCGCTTTGCAAAAAAAGCAGTTGGGCGATCACAGCCGCCGCAAAATAGTCGTCAATCTGAGCTTTTTGCAAATAAAATTCTTTTTTTTTTTTAAATTTTTGCAAGATTTTTCTAAAAAATTGACAAGCGCTTCGAATGAAACGGAGTGCCTGAACGTGCCCCCAAAGTTAGGTGCGACTTGCCGGATTCATGACGCAGACAATCCGGTCCTTAAGCAGCCTCGAATAAATGTCATAAACGCGTTCTGAACGAGTTCACTGATTTGTCACATTAAAAAAACGCAGAACCACCTGTCTTCCCGTCATTGTCCACCACTGAATTTGTAATTTTTTAATTTGTTTTTTTTCAATTTTGAATTTAACTCACCAAACGGAATGCCTACTCGAGCAGTGGTCGAGCGAGAAAAGGTGCGCGCAATCGTTAAAAATGTATTCATCGGGCTAAAATTTTTCCTGAAAAATCGAAGAAAATGCTTCATTAGTAAATAGTTTTCTGCAAAAAATCTCTTAAAAAATTCCCATCCGATCGATTGATCGTTGATCATCATATGACATTGGAAAACGCAGAAGAATTAATTCATTGAAATAATCAAATAAACAGAGAGAGATGAACGAACGAAAGAACGAATGCCTCGGTGATTATTACATAACTTTATACAATTTTTTATCGATCAAAGAAAATTTTTAGTTCGCTAATACATATTATATTTTTTTAGATTTTAGTGCCAAGAAATGAGCAGCAAGCGAGACAAGGTGGGGGTGGGGAGTTAATAGAGTTAGAAATTGGTTTTCCAAAATAACGTAACTAACTAAAAATTAAAGGCATTTTAAATAGAACTCGCAATTTTGAAAAAGCCGGGACCGGGTCAAGGAATCCGGGGGTTTCCCCCATAATTACCAGGACCAGGAGTCCGAGCTGTTAAGCAGAAATTAAAAATTGTATTGCCATGGTTTAATTCAATCCAACGCGCTGTTTAACGCTAGCAGCGTAAATTTTGGGTGAAGATGGCTCTTTTTTGTCAAATCAAAAATTGTTGGCATAACATAATGCCAAAAAACAATTAAAATATATTCAAAAGCCTTTCCACCATCCAATTTTACATTTCAAATTTCCCATCCAACTTTTAACACACACTTTTTAATAGAATGTTGTGAACTTGATCCTGAACCCGGCACTTCCGTTTGGCATCCAACAAAGAGAGGAGGAGGAGGACAATGAGCGCAAAAGCGACGGTAGTGATATGTAAATTTCGAAAAATATTCAACGTTTTTTTCGCCACAGACGAAGAAAAATGTTCAAAATTGCCAAACTATCGCCAAAGTGAAGAGTTGAACCTGGAGGGTGTGAATTTGGCGGAGAAAGGCGACTTTGAAAATGCAATGGAAAAATTCGACGAGGCGATCAAAGTTTCGCATTTTTCTGAAGAATTTAGGCTTCATTTTTTTGAACAAAAATAGGTCTGTCCAGAAAATGCGTCACCCTACAACAACAGAGCCCAATTGTTTCGGTTGCTTTCCAAAATTCCCGGTAAATCATTGAATTGTTGACATTCGTTTTAACACAATTTATTTCGGCTTAAGAAGCTCTCCGCGACCTCGAGAAAGCTTTGGAATTGTGTGGGGCAACGGGCCGAATCGCTGCCCAATCGTTCGTCCAGAAGGCGCTAATCCATCAGTTTCGGGGCGAAGAAGCGATGGCAAAGGCGCGTTTTTGTGATGAACGCATCAAAAATAATAATAATTAAGCAATAACAAAATTTGCAGGCCGACTTCGAGCAAGCAGCCAAATTGGGCTCAAAGTTTGCGAAAAACCAACTCATTGCCATGAATCCGTGCGCAATTTGTGTACAACAAATTATCATATTTAATTTTTTGTTAAGATATGCCGCGATGTGCAACAAAATGCTTGGCGAAATGATGTCTAAATTCCGGAGAGAGGAGCATTAAATGTGGAAGGACACGGGGAGTGATACAATTTTGGAGGAGGTCAATGCTATTCAAACAAAAAAAAGAGGACAATTAATTGCACGAAAGGAACACACCGATGTGTTTTTATTACACGTTATACAAAATAGCTATCAAAAAAAACAAAACAACTATTATTATCGTTAGTATTATTAAACCGTTCGACAAAGAACAAAATCACTGGGATATAAGTACAATATTAAGGAGATATGAAGTGAACATACGTACTTGGCGGCTACACTGAATATAAAATTACCATTATTATTAATGATTCAAATAATTCGCCATTCTTCAGCCTTGCAAGGCTATTATATTCCATGTGTCTAATCGTCCATGCTGTCCCTTCGAACCTTCAAACAAACAAAAAAATGCCATTAATTTTGGTTCAACAAATTTATTGGCATTTCAACAAACACACCACTGGCACCGGGAAGCCGTGCTTCATGTCATGCGACGGCCAATTGTAGGTCCTGTTGATGAGCTCGCCGTATTCGACCGAGTAAATTTGCGATCGGATGAACATTTCTTTGTCAGTCGGTTCCGGGTACAGCTTGGCCGTGCCGTCCTGAAGAAAATGCAATTTTGGAAGGGGGGGGATTTTTATTCGATGCTTGCCCACCCTGTAGCTTTCCTCCGCAATTTTCATGGCGATTTTGATCGAAATCTCGCGAATCTCCTTCAGACGGGGAAACACGCGTCCTTCGGCCAAACTCTTTTCCGTCACTGACTCAGCAACCATCTGAAACAATTAATATTTAACCGAGAACCACCAAATACAAACAAAAAAGACCATTTAAAAACTAAATTATACTAGTGGTAATTGCAAACCCACCCTCGCAGCCATCAGGAACAGTTTGTTGTCGATGGTGGACACCTTGAAAAGGATGACGCCAAGTGCGATGCCGGGAAAAATGTATGCGTTGTTCCCCTGGCCCGGCTTGTACACACGGCCGTGCAGCTCAACATTTTTGAACGGACTTCCTGACGCGAACAGCACAGTGCCCTTCAGAGATTGAAATAAATTTTTGAATGAGAAAATCGGCGAAAATTTATCAAAAAAATCAACATGGGTGACTCGGTAGGCATCCTCCGCCAAGCACTCGGCTTTGCTGGTCGGATTGGACAAGGCGAAAATGATTGGTCGAGCATTGAATTCGGCCATTGTGCGGATGACGTCGTCGGTGAACGCGCCCCGAACGGTGGACGCACCGATCAGAGCACCGGGCCGAACAGATTGGACCACCTCAAGCAAATTGTGCGTGTCGGGCAAATCTTTCGCGAACGGCACGTGCCTATAACAATAAAGATACGTTTAGTGAATTGATAGTGGAGGTGCCACCAATTTCTTGTCTTTTTTTTGGCATCGAATTTCATTTTTTAAGTCCGGATTTTCCTTTTTTTTGGACATGTCCATTGTTTTTGTTTTGTTTGACCTGTTTTCAATGTTTTTGCGCTGTTTGGTGATCAGTCCCCCAACGTCCATCATGTAAATTTGATCGCAGGCCTTCTCGTAGGACAGTCCCTCACTTTCCATTTGACGTACGCACATCTCCGCCACACCCAACGCGGCCTAAAGTAATTTAGAAATAAATTTTCTACCCATTTTATCGGCTCAAAAACGAACCCCTCCAGCCCCAAAGAAGACATATTTTGTATCGGACATCCGGCGTTGGGTCATCCGTGTGCATGCGAGCAGTCCGGCCACCACCACTGAAGCAGTACCCTGGATGTCGTCGTTGAACCTGAAGAATCAAAGCCAAATGCTCCTGGTGCTTCAACAAATGCAACAAACACGTACATGCAATATTTGTCTTGATATTGTTCGAGCAGACGAAATGCGTTTTTGTTGCCGAAATCTTCGAATTGGATGAGCACATCCTGACCGTACCTAAAAAGTATTACATTTTCAAAATGGAATATTTAACTTTTAAGGCACAACTTTTTGCGACAAGCTTTCATGAAATTGTTGATGAGCCGATCGTACTGTTCGCCACGGACACGGTTCCTCCGCAGACCGATGTAGAACGGACTGAAATTGATAATCAAAAAAAGGCTACTTGAATTATTGTAAAAGCCGTGTTTGTCTGTCTCCTAATAACCACCCTGTTCTACTACTATATTTAATTGTCTTTAATCAATTTTAGTAGGTTAAGCCTCCGGCCGTTGGGGTTGGGAGATTTTTAAAAGTTTTTTGAGCTTTGCTAGCAGTAGCTTAAGCAATTACTCGTTGAGCAACGTCTGGTTGTCCGTGCCCACGTCAATCTGCACCGGGAGACACCAGCGGGGTTGAATGCCGGCCAACGCCACGTACAGTGCCATTTTGCCCACTGGAATGCCAATGCCGTAACAGCCCAAGTCGCCCAGGCCGAGAATGCGTTCGCCGTCCGTCACAACGATCGCCTGCCAGTAGAAAAAAACAAAGCATTCTTTTTTCGTGAGCAAAAATTATTGTTCCCCACAATTATTTACTTTTTCAGCAATAACTTCTGATTAAATTTAATTGACTCCACCAAAGGTGTGCAAAATGTTCAAAAAAAAAGAACCTTCACTTCCGGGCTTTTCCAATTGCTGAAATTGCATAAACTTAAAAAAAATTAAAACAATTGTAAACCTAAGAATTTGGCATATTTTGCTGATGCTGTTGTCGTTGATGGTCACATAAATGCCCCTGAAAATAACAGAATATATGTGCAAAATGACTGAAAATGCAAAAAATGTTCACTATTTGTACTTTGGATTTCTGTAGATGAGCCCAAACTTCTGACATGCAAGTCCAACCGTTGGTGTATAGCTAAACAACATTGGTGTGGCTTCACATAAACATTAAACTGAACAAAACCCTCACACAATTGGCAACAACTCTTTGAGATTATCACACAGCACGCGGTAGAACAGCTTCTCATTTCTGTCCTAAAACGGTGATGAATCAATTTTGTTACTATTACACAAACAAAAAACTATCGCCAGACAAAATATATAAAATCGAGAAAATGGACAAATCATTCAGAAGCATCAATTTGATCATGAAAGTCTTCGGAATCCCAATTTTATAAGCCAATGTCAAACAGAAAAATTGCTCTTCAAACAGTGCACTGATTTGGCCATGAGAAGTCTGGACAATGAGTGACAAACAACCAAATTTGTTACTCTCCCAAATCGAATCATTTTGAATGGGATGTTTTTTCGAGTCAAAAACCTGAAGTCCGTCCAGTTGGATATAGCGAGCCAAGTCGTCCGGCTGTTTTCGCAGTTTGGTGATCACTCGATACGCTTGCTGCTCACTGGTCATAAAAGCGGGCGGCAAAAGCCCATGAACTCCCAGGTATTGACGTTCTTCGAGAGTAAATGCCATTCCCTGGAAATTGGAGAACCAAAAAATGGGGGAAAAAATTTGTAATGCAACTTTGTTCAATCCCGGGTCCTTGAGCAGATCAACTCCTCGAACGCAAGGCGTGACGCGCTCCGGTCGATACAATTTGTAGAGGCGCATTTGTTCGGGATCTAAAACATTTAACAAAAATGCTAATTTTCTTTATACAATTTTCATTATTATACCATTTAAATCCCATTCTCTCTGCAGGCCAGCGGACAGAGACAAAGCTCTTAAAAAAGAAGGAATTTTAAATATTCCGCACTTTTAGACGCAAAGAATAAGAATCATTTGTTAATGTTAAGACACCTTGAAGGATTGGATGCCAATCGGACATGGACTGCAATTCGATGCATTTTGGGAAGAACTACCCTAAAAGAGGGCAAATTTTGTTTAAAAAAAGGTTCAATAGTCGTACAAAAAAAAGCATAGAAAGACAGGAATAGCTTTAACCTGTGCGCGTAAAGTTAGTTGCAAAGAGCAAAAAAGTTAAAAAAGCGATGCGAAACAAAAATTTTCGGAACCCTCGAAGCATCAAAAAAAATTTTTTAAGTTTTGTTTTTGGCGTTCTGTCAAGCACTGAAGCTGTACCGGTTACTTTTTTGTTTTTGTTTGCTGCTTGACTCTCTGACTCACTTTTTTTTTGTCCTTTTAATTAGAGTTCCGGACTTTTCAAAAAACCCTGTATCTGTACTCTGTACCTCGGGATGGCCGGTCTGTACCTGTACAAAAGTACAGGAAAAATAGCCAGCCGTCCGAACAAGGCCGTAGTATAGCTGTCTCTTATACACATCTAGATGTGTATAAGAGACAGGTAGTATAGTGAGAGGACTTAAAAATCGACTTTTTTGGCTTGTCCCCCCCCCCCCTCCTCCCGAAATCCAAGGCACGCTACGGCCTTGCGTCCGAGGCATTGTACTCTGAATAGAGGAAAAGTATAAGCTGTATACAGACAGATACAGGTCCTACTTTATGCATATAATTAACATCGATAAATCAATTTCGACATTTTATTGTTTATTTACTTTTTGGATTCAGTAAAATTTTAAAAATGACGACAGCCCTGCAGAAGGCTATTGAGCTGGTGACAAAAGCGACTGAAGAGGACAAAAACAAAAATTACGAAGAGGCACTTCGCTTGTACACGGGCTCATGCGAATATTTTATGCACGCTTTGAAATGTGAATTTTTTTTTGCGTTTTAAGCAGCAACCACTGGGGTTTAAAAAATTCCACCTTTTGCTAGGGGCCCTCATTTTCAAAAAAAAATTTTTTTTTGTTGATTTAACTCATTTTTTATTCCGAGCCATCGCTTCTTTCTTTCGAAGCTACAACTATGTTTCAAATATATTCTTTAGACGAATGCCAAGCCGACCGGCAGAAGGAAACTATCCGCGTGAAGATCACGGAGTACATGAACCGTGCCGAGAATTTGAAGGCCTTTCTGAAGGATGGCGGGGATCGGGCGAAGCGGCCACGTCCGGTCAAGGAAAACGAGAAGGACTCCAGCGGGGACGAGGGCGAGTCCGATGAGAACAAAAAGTTCCAAAAAGCGATGAGCAAAGCGATCATTGTGGAGAAGCCGAACGTCCGGTGGGAGGACATCGCCGGTCTGGAGGACGCCAAACGGGCGCTGAAGGAGGCCGTCATTTTGCCCATCAAATTCCCGCACATTTTCAAAGGTAAAAATATTTAAAATTGTAAAACGAAAAAGGGAATTAGTCGGGGCGTGGAGAAAAGTTTTCGGGTGCCAATTTGCTTGGACGAAACCCCCAAAAAATGAAGAAGAAGAAGCCTCGGAAATGGCCAAGTTTATCGCCGGAGGCAAATGTTTTTGGAAAAACCAAAATGGCTTTTGGCATTTAGTTTTAAAGTAAAATTTTATTTGTGTGATCATCGTATCGGAATTACTAGTAGTACAGATTGGACTTGTTGGCGTTCGTGTCCGTGTTTTACCGGGCACGGTAGCCCGGGTGTTTTTAGAAAAAATCGGACTATCCGGGTTCTTTGACCCGGGGACTCGCCCTGGGACTGATTGAGCGGGCCCGGTTTTTACAAACTTAATGGAATTTTTTCCATAAGTCCTCTACACAAGAAAATAAATCGTCGAATTAAAAGTCTCCGTTTATTTACAATGAGCGTAAAACAAAAAAATATTAACAATATATTGTCCATCTGTTTCGGCATGGTTTTCTATAAATTCTGTCCTCCTCCTCCTCCACTGCTGCTGTTGTTCTGTTGTTGGTGATGCAGTTGATGATGGGGAAATGGGGCCAGTGTTTTGTGTGCCCGTGCCGTCAGTGCCATGTCCTCCTCCTTCATTTGGAACAACGAAATGCCGTACAAAAAGGGGGACGCAATTGACGGCGCGTAGCCGAGGAACATGCACAGAATGGGCACCACTGAGCCGGAGCCGAACCGCCACGTGCCACTCATTGTGATGATGTAGAATGGGGCCTGGTAGAGAGGCCTGAAAAATGCGACAATTTTGAACGGTCTGAACATGTGGAGGACTATGCGCAAAACAACGGTACCCCAACAGGAAGGCGTAGACCAGGAAGCGGCTTTTGTACAGCCCAATGGACTGGAACACGAGGGGGCTGTGGTAGAGGATCTTCAGCACTTTGATGTAGCAGTAGTAGGACAGAATGGATGGAATGAGCACGCACAGGATCAGCATGTAGGCCAGGAACTTGTAGCTGTAGTCGGTGCTGCCCCACACGCAGTGGTGCAATGCCGGGTCGTAGACGACGATGTGCGAGTTGGTCAAGCTGGGCAATGCTACTGCGAAGGCGGCGAGCCACGCGAGTGCGCACAGCGAGCTGGTGGAAACAAATAAAAAATATTGAAAAATGCAACAACAAACAATGGTGGCAAGCCGAACAGCTGGGCGTAGTGAATGCGCGCAAACGTCAGCAGATGCACACCGGCAATGCACAGTCTCATGAAATGGACGACCGTCCACACTGAGCACATCAGAAAGGTCTGGAACGCCAAACAGAGCATAAACCATGGGCAAAACAACAACAGTTGTGCCGAGTTTTTGACCTGCATTCGGCACATCAGATGGTTGTTCTCCCAAATGTTGGTGCCTGACCACAAGTTGACGAAGAACAGCGGGACCAGCACACTGAGGCCAACAATGTTGGTCAAGCAAAGGTGCACAATGAACTGGGAGGAGATGAAGTTGCGGTACAGTCGGCGCCACACAATGTATCCCGCCAGCACAATGTTGGCCAGAAAGGCCAGCACTGTGACGATGCCCAGCGGGAACACCAACGACGGGTAGGCGTACTCGGTGGCGGTGGAGGTGGCATTTTGTTGAGCAATCATAATAATACTCTCTTTGCTGTTTGGCATTGTAAAGCAGTGGCGAAACAATTCTCTTCAAGGCCAAGGCGTAGAATAAATCTATTGAGCAAAAACGACGACATTTGTTGAAAATGCCGAAAATAGAGCTCAGCTTAGAGCAATTTTAATCGAAAATTTAAGTGTATTTTGCGCGCAGACAATTTTTTTTTAATTATGAAGGGAAGTCACGGTTAGCTGGCACCACAAATTGCCGCTTCCGTACGGGTGGGTAATTTAAAAAACTTTCATTGCCGTTGGACCACAAACCCAGTTCAGCCAACGTCAGTGTTTGTCTGAGTGTGTTTCTCGTCTCCTCCGAGTGTCCGTGGTGGGGCTGTCTCTTATACACATCTAGATGTGTATAAGAGACAGGTTGGAGGAGTAAGCGGCTGAAAATGGCCCCGGGGGCGAGGATGCGTTTGGATCTGTCTCTTATACACATCTAGATGTGTATAAGAGACAGGGAGGGCAGTGAGTGAGTTGTTGGAGGAGTAAGCGGCTGAAAATGGCCCCGGGGGCGAGGATGCGTGTGTGTTGCCCTGGAGGGTGGGGGCGGCAGAGAAACGAAAAAGCGCCTCGGGCGTCTCGTCTTTTTCCCCCCGGGGGCAGAGAGTTTTCATTCTTTGCCCGCCGGCAGACGGCACAAAAGTGTGGTGCCCTTTCTCACTCCCTCCCTCTGTTTGTTGTTGGATAACAACGCTTTTTTATATGGACACGGGAATTGTGGCAAGATTGGTACCATTAAATTTGAGAAAACAACACCAGTAGTAAACCCATTAAAGTACATTCTTTTTTGGACCTTTCTTTTTGTCTCAAGAGTAAATAACGTCGGGGCAAAACCCGGACGCCACCTTGCATGCAAATTACAAAAATTTGAACAAAAAATTATGAAAGTTTTTTTTTAAAAAGTCGTAATTTTTTCCAGGCAAGCGCACACCCTGGCGTGGCATTTTGCTATTCGGCCCGCCCGGCACCGGCAAATCGTACATCGCCAAGGCGGTGGCCACCGAAGCGCAGAACTCCACATTCATCTCCGTTTCCAGCAGTGATCTCGTCTCCAAATGGCTCGGCGAATCCGAGAAGTTCGAATTTTTAATGATATTACTATAATTATAATTTAAAATCAATTTAATTAAACATTTTCCCAGATCAGTTCTCGGAGAAATATTTTAATTTATTTAATATCCCCGATTAAAATCATTCCCCCCAAAAAAATGCAGATTGGTTCGCGAGCTGTTCGAGTTGGCCCGACGCAGCAAGCCGTCAATCATTTTCATCGACGAAGTGGACTCCCTTTGTTCCTCCCGCTCCGACAATGAGTCCGAGTCGGCACGGCGCATCAAAACGGAGTTCCTTGTCCAAATGCAGGGAGTCGGGCACGACATGGACGGCATTCTGGTGCTCGGTGCCACCAACATTCCGTGGATTTTGGACGCCGCAATACGTCGTCGCTTTGAGGTGGTGTTAAACAGGGCGCGGAACCACCGAAGATCCGGATGTTTTGGGGGACTGAATTTCGAGAAAAAATTGTGAATTTTCCCGTCATGAATAACCCTCCGTCCGTCCCGTTCAGAAGCGCATCTACATCTCGCTGCCGGACACAAACGCGCGCAAGGACATGTTCAAACTGCACATTGGGGACACGCCGAACTGTTTGACGGAGGAGCATCAGCGCGAGTTGGCCCGCAAGACCGAGGGCTACTCGGGGCACGACATTTGCATGGTGGTGCGGGATGCACTGATGCAACCGGTGCGGAAGGTGCAGGACGCCACACACTTCAAAAGGGTGCGTGAAACAAAGGATGGGAAAATTCAAAATAAATATAAAAATTTATTTATAAAAATTTATTTATTTTAATTAACTTGGGTTACGTATTTATTTTATAACTTTTTCGTGGGTATTTGAACCATTTTCCCAAACACATTGAAACTGTCGAAAAAGTCAAATCAAATCAATTTTTGGTCAAAACTTGCACAACTTTCTCTCTCTAAATTCAGGTCAGCGGACCGTCCCCGCATGACCCAAACGTGAACATGCACGACCTGTTAACGCCCTGCTCACCGGGCGACCCGGGTGCAATGCCAATGTCCTGGCTGGACGTACCGTCGGACAAACTCAGCGAGCCCATCCTGTCAATGGTACGAGCGAACGCGCGCGCGCTATGGACTTGATTATTTTTTTCTTCTATCCAATTGTTTGCGTTAAGAATGACATGCTGAAGTCGTTGATGAGCACCAAGCCGACCGTGAACGCGCAGGACCTGAAGAAGTTGGACGAGTTCAAAAAGGATTTTGGCCAGGAGGGGTGACGACTGCTGCTGCTGCTTGCTTGTCTCTGGTGAAGAAGACCCTGTTGGGACCGATCTGCTTGCTCTCTTCATTTTAAAGATGGATTAGTCTCATTTTTCACAACAACAAAAAAAAAAGAATTCTTTTCCTTCAACTGTATGATGCTTTTGATGTTTGGTAAGGTAAAATATTCTTTGACAAATCCAACCTAAACCCCCCCCCCCCGCATCGCATTTTGTTTTGTGCCGTTGTGTTTATTTCTCGATTTATTTTCCCATAAATTTTACAGCAAAAACAAAACAAAAATCCTGTCGAAAGAGTGAAAGGTGGGGGGGAGGGGGAGGGGATTGATTTTGTTGTTCCTGTTATTTCCTGTCCTGATCAGTGTGTGATCGGAAAAAGGCATTATGCTATTTCGGGGCGGTCAAATCAGGTCATTCTCACTCACTTCCCCTGCCCCCTTCACATTAACGGTGTTTTTTGATGCGATTTGGAAGGATGAGGAAATGTATGTAAAGGCAGGCGGTCAAATCAAAATCCGGTGGGAGGCGTGCCCACCTTTCCGATCGCCCCGCCGACCGTCCGTCCGTCGATGATCCACGGTGACAGCGATGTGTTGTTGTTGTCGTCGTCATTGTTCATTTTTCACCACACTTTCTGTGCCCTGGGCATCATCCATCTTCGCCAAAAGTGTGTCGTCCTGTTTTCTGTGCCCTTGACCAATGCGTTCACCAGCAGTTTCTACACTTTGGCAATCGTTGGCATCGTCATCTTGGTGTGTGCCGTAATTATAAAAAATTTTAGGTTTTCGGACAACCTTTTTTTATAGTAATTTAGAGCTGATTTGAAAAAATGATGTTCCTCTACAGGTACTGCTCCATGTCGTTGATTTTGATGTCCTGTTTGATGCTGCTCCTTTCTGAGCCTGTCCATGCTGTGGTGGGTGAGATGAAGCATTGTTTTGAACGTTATGATGGCCATCGGCTGTCCGTCGAAACGGTGTCGCCCTTTCTCAGTGAATGGCGTCGCAGCAGTGAAGAGCAATGCCTGGGTTGGAACAGTGCAGCCAATTTTTGATGCAATTTGCAATATTTCAGAATTCTGCGTCCGATCAGCGGTCCTCAAAAATCCGGCAAAATTTTTTCGAATTTCAAATTTTTTAACAGAGCCGTTGCGGCTCCATCGTTTTCGATAAGGTCGGACACATTTGCCACTACTTCACTTCAAAAGGTGGCGGCTGATTGGTTTTGAAATCGTACAAAAACTTTATAACTATTCTTTCCCCGGCCCCCGCAGGTTTGGCCAATTTGGTGCGACAACGGAAATTTGTGTACTTGCGCGTCACGGACAGGAACTGTATGGGTATGGTGACACCATTTTGATCAGAAATAGGCGGATCATCGTTTGGACGGAGTCTGTGTTCGTCTGCTGATCTTCACCACTGAACTAACTGAACAGTCTTTCGTAGATTGATCTGTAAACCAGCCAAAACTGATCAGGATACCTGATCAGTTGATCTGAAGTCGTTATCTGTACGAAAACAGATTCCGGCCGAACAAATTCCGATTGTGGACGGACAACGATTCACACATTTTGCAGATTCATTGTTGGCAAAACTGCTGGTGAGAGAGTCAGCGACAAATACGCACAAAAACGGTGGCGACGCTGACGGCACATTGCATGCCGACGAACATGCAATGCCATCGGACAATGTGCACAAAATGGCATTGAGAAATGCCACCGTTTCAACCGTTTCCAACACTTCGGCTGCTGTCGGTGGAGGTGGGCTTTTCAGCACACAAAGATTGAAAGAAATGATATTTAGTGATTGGAGATTCCATGGCATGACATTAGTCCATTTTCACAAAGTTCAGGACGTAACGAAAGCTCCTCCTTGTCCGCGATTGGTGCACTGTTGGCCCAGCTGGATGCCGAGTTGGCCAAGCAGTCGTTGGCGGTTGGGTCGTCATCGCCAGTTGCTTCTGAACCGTTTCCAGCTTCAGCAGCAGCAGCAGCAATTCCTTTTGCACTAAATGACGTTGACGAGGCCACTGCTTTGTTGGCCAAAAAGGGTCCGACAATAAGTGATCGGGAGATCAGACGAAGCCCGCGCATCAACGACAGAGGCAATCGCCGTCCACAACATAATGTTATCACAACAACTTATGAAGATGAGCAGCAACGACAAGCAGCAGCAGCAGCAGCAGCAACAACGGGTGATGAACAACAGCAAGAATTGGTGGTGGAGAAGGAACTGTCGCCTCAGGGCAGTGAAGGCGAACTGTCCATGTCCGGAGGTGGAGTTGGGCAGGGGCGGGGTTGGTTCCTCACCACACTTTTCGGAGAACGGTTCAATATTCGTGCCAGGGATGGAGACGGGAATCGGGATCCGAATCTGACAAAAAGTGATCTGGGGAAGAACAACGGCTCTGTGCCGGAGAAGGAGCCGGGATCGGGATCTGACAAAAAGTGATCTGGGGAAGAACAGCGAGTAAATTGGGGGCAAAGTCTCGAGCAGAACCCGCCCACCGCCGGGGGGGGGGGGAATTTTTGTCGGGAATGGGAGGACAAAAAGGCGATGATGACATTACATATTTGGGGCTGAAGAAAATGATTAAAGTGATCGAAGGGTCAATTTCGAATTTATTGAATTTTTTATTTGGCAGAAAATCCCTGCGAAAATTCGGATTTGTCCCATCGCATTTGGTTGGCTGTGGAGAACACGCGAATTGCACAAGCCGTGGACGCCAACAACGCGCCGCAAAAGGCGGCCAACACGCCGCGCGAGTGCGTGCGCGTGTGCACGGATTTGATGGTAATTTTAGGCCAACATTAAATCGATTCGAAAATTTGTCCGAAATTTTAAAATAATTTTTTGAAAATTTTGGAACAAATTTTTAAGGTCGGCTCCCGCCCCTGCAATTTGTTTTCCTTCTTTGAACACGAAAAGCGATGCATTTTTGGCCATTCCGGCAACGAATTTCCGGCCCACGGATCGTTGGAGTCCATTCATGACGGCAACTTTTCTGAGCGAACATTTCGTCAATTTTGCTTTCCCGGTTTGTGGGGCAGGAACTGCTCCAATTCGTTCAAATTCCATTCTTCGGCTCCTGTGGACCTTCTCCAACAATATTTACCAATGTCCAACTCTCTGATCCCGAAAAATGCGTCACACATTTTTCATTGATTAAATAATTAATCATTCATTTTGATGATCGACCATTTTTGGTTCACAGCAAGCCTTTCGCCGTTCGAAAACTGCGCGGAGTTTCTGGCCTTCACGGACTATCGATTGGAGATGGAGCCCCGCGAAATTTTTGACGGCCTTCCCGCCAGCGCGCAAGGCCTTTCCGCGTGCATTGAACTGTGCGTGCTGTCAAACGAATACCGTTGCATGGTCCGAACATTTTTTTTTTGAGGGGCGGGCGGACATTTTCCCAACAAAATCCTCTGCGGTCAACTGAGTCCACAAAGAATTTGAAAAGGAGGACTCAGTGGGGCGGCGGGTTGAAATCCTAACAAATTTCTGCGCGCTCATTTTCAGAGTGCCACATTCGACTCCGTCCACGGCATTTGCCGTCTGTTCAATGAGCACAGTCTGACCAATCCGAACGCCTTTCGCGAGCATCGGGACCAAAGCCAATTGTATTTTGAGGTCCAAAATTTGTAGGATTCAAAAGATGGTGGATGAGTAGAGCTCGAATTTTTTCAGATTTTAATCTCTTAATAGTTCGGAATTTTTTGGAAAATTAAAAAAATGTAATAAATGGGTGGAATCAATAAATTAAAAAAAAATTGAGTCGGGAACATTCGCAGAAAATTTCTCAATGGATTTTTCCACCATTTAACGTTCCAAATTCCTTTTTTGGTCAATTTTTCTCGTCTTTAAGCTAGTGTTTTGAATATTTTTTTTATTTATGAACTTTTTAGCATTTTTTAAAGTTAAACACAAATATTTTTTTTTTGGTTTTCTTTGCAGAACGGATGCGTCGAGTCGGCCGGAGAAATTACGCAAGGTTTTGTCGCAAAATTTGAAACATTTTTTGTGATTTTTAATCCTTTCAGAGATCAGTCAGAAAGGTTCCGTCCGAAGAATGCACCTAAAATTGTGAAAAAAAAACATAGTACTCTGTACAATAAATTTTTATTTGTATGTATAAAAAATTCTTTGTTAAAAATTCAACCGTTTTCTAACTGTAATTCATCGAAAATTCTCACCTGTGGACATGATCATAACGGTACAAAACCAAAAAAAAAAGAGTGCCAGACCGGAGTGCCACGTTCCGTCGCCCGATTCCCTCCGGCATATTTTTAAAAAAATTCGTCAGGACCGCAATTCCAAAGGATTGCCCGGAGAGGACATTCCTCTTTAAAAGGGGTGATTTGCAAATGTTTTGGGTTGTTTTAAAACAATTTATAGAATTTGAGAGATTATCCGGCTTCTCCGTAATGCTTCTCAAATTCAATTGAAAAACGAGCATTGGTGTTAAAAGCGGACAAAATCCTCCCTAATGAAATGTCTAAATTTTCAATTCTCGACAAAAAAGGGTGTCTCGCTTCAATTTTAGAGATTAAAAATGTTAGATTCACTTTCAAACAATTAAGCATTTAATGGTTTTGCGCGAACAAGACGTGAAATTCTCGCAAAGATGAAAGCTGTACATTCGAAACTTTTTGGTGTTAAATTTTAATTTGTTTTTTTATTATCACGTTTGAATTTGGCGCGTCAGGGACTCGTTTGAAAAAAAATACTTTTTTCCTTTGGCGATGTGTATAATATGGGCCATATTCACTCAAATGCCATTTCCCGAATTCATTCTCAAAGATGTCTGACAACCCGCAACAGCGACGCAATGGAGAACTGTGAGTTTTTTTTTGTTTGAGTTTTTATCAAATTTAAGAATTTCATTTTTCTTTTTTAGCAAAGTGTGCGACGTCGATTGGCTGAGCATTTTTCCGTTCCTTGAACCGGCCGAACTCGCATTTGTCATGGCGCTGCTCTCCGATCGTTTCGACGCGCTGGTGGACATTCACTTCAAGACGAGCAAATGGGCACTTGGGCATTTGGAAGTTTATCGTTCGGAGGATGGCGCACAAATTGGCAAGGAACACGACGACGGCATCTTCGAACATTTGCCCATCGCACAAGGACCGCCGCCCGCCAAATTGATCGGCTTCAAACATCTTTTGATAAAGTAGATTTTTTTTCAATTTAATACAATTCCATAACAATATTTTTTTAAGCTACATCGACGACACTGTCATCGCTTTTCTCCGTCACATCCTTTTCGACGTGGGCATCACTTTGCAACTGAACATTTCTGTGAGCGAAACTCAATGCTGGGGCATCATTGCGCAACAAATTTGGCCTCTGCTGTCGTCCAACATCAACGGACTGGACTTGATCGACGAAACGATCCGTCAACTGCGAAGTCGCATCTCGCCCACCGTTCTCTGTGACTGTGCCAACCTTCGATCGATCTGCTCTGGTGTACTGCCCCAATGGCCGGCCGATGATCGTCGTGAAGCTTCTGATCGCCAAGCACTGACCAAATGGATTCACACTCCGCGAGAAGACGGCCTTCCGAAGACGTTTCAGTATTGTGGACCGATGCTACCCGACACGGTGGTGAACGGATTCAGAGAGGTCCTTTTTTTCTTTTATGGCTAATCATTTTATAAAATTTGTCATTTTAGACTTTTCTCAACGCCTCCACCGCTGTCAATTACATCATTGTTCTTAATGATGGATTCGCTCCTGCTGGCGATGAAGACGAGCCTGCTGACTATGTGCCATTTGATCTGAAGAACGAACAAACTCGGGAGCGTTTGGCATTTCGACGTCAGGACGATCATAAGTGGCTGATGGAGCGGGCACCGATTGTGCGAGATGAGAAGCAATGGACCGAGTGGAAGAAGGAAGCGTTGGAGATTGAGGAGAACCCGATCGTCTTTTTGATCAATGACATAGACATTGGGTGAGTCGTATCAATTTAATTCTTCAGAAAATCTGTTGAATTTTTTGTGTTCAGATCACTTTCGCCTGCTGCTGGGCCGAGCAATGCAACTGAATGATGAGCTTCGATCAAGACGAAAGATGACGCGAGGATACAAATATTGCCGCGAAGTGATCAACCGATTTTATGGCGTTTCTTTGTGATATCTGATGTTAAATTTTATCGTTATTAATGTATTCGATCTCTCCAATTGTTGTGGCATATTATGTTATCGTTGGTTGTATAAGAAAATGTACGTGGCAAATAAAAAAATCGAGTGAATTTCGGGGATATCCGCATTTTGGCGATTAGAGATTTTAATCGTTGTGATTTTGTCCTAGCGAATAGGTTAAAAGCGGGCAAAATCCCTAATGAAATGTCTAAATCTCGACAAATAGTGTGTCTTGGTTCAATTTTAGAGATTAAAAAAGCTTACTTTTAGATTCCTTTCAAATAATTAAGCATTTAATAATTAGCGCACTTTTCGCGGACAAATACACCAATTACAGCGACCAGCGAAAGACCGCGAGACATGAAATTCTCGCAAAGATGAAGCTGTACATTCGAAACTTTTTGGTGTTGAATTTTGTTGTTTTTGAGCGAATTTGAATTTGGCGCGCTTTTGACGCGTCAGGGAGTCGTTATAATGAAGATTTCCTTTGGCGAAGCGTCTAAATACGGGTTTAACGCCATTTCCCCCCATTCATTCATTCTTCCAAAAATGCCTACAACCCGCACTGATCAGTGATCACGAATTCGTCAATAGAAATTCTGTGACGATTTTTTCGTTTCCAAAAAATCACCTCTAAAAATTGTTTTTGTTTCTCGGACAAAAAAGCCCTGCTAAAATCGGCATTTTTTTTAATGTAAAATGTTGGTAAAACTATTAAAAATTTGATTTTTTTTTTCATTAAAGCGATACAAATCATCCAATTGTTATTATGGCGCAGAATCGATGGGATCCCACGGCATGTCACGAGGACCTCACACTCATTGAGCCCGAACGATTGGTGGTCCAATTTACTGGGGAAGATCGACCAGGTCCTGGCTTTTTTTTTGAAACAAATGTTTTTCGGATTACCGAAGCCATTCTTTAGGAGGAGTTCCCCGCTTTGTCTTTGCTGAACGGCCAATTCCAAAAAATGGCATTTTCTACTACGAAGTGAACATCATCAATCAACGCACGGGGTAAGTTAAAAATTTGTATAATAATTACGTTTTGAAATGTTTGGTTAAGGACCGCCATTGGACTTGCCACCAAACCAAATCCGATGCTCCCATTGGGCCTTCCCTCAGCCACATACTCGTGTTGGGTCGGCGGCAATTCCAGCCTTTTTTGGGGCCACATGGCTGATGGACAATGGGGCTGTTGGCAGGGGGGCCAAAGGCCTTCGTTTGGTGTCGGCGACGTCATCGGATGCGGCGTCAATTTGGCAACGCGCCGAATCATTTACACGAAGAATGGCGAGCGTTTGGGTAAGAAAGTCAAAACCCTAAAAATCCCAAATTTTTTTATGCTTACAAAATATAAACTTTAAAGAAAATCGAAATTTCTCTTTTCATTTTTCAGACACCACCAATTTATTTGTCCCCAATTCTGCCGCCGATTTGTTTCCAATTGTTGCGTTGTCAAGGCGAGGCGATAGAATTGAAGCAAACTTTGGGCCAAACTTCAGATTCGATAATGTCGAAGCGATCAATGATATCTGATGTTAAATTTTATCGTTATTGATGTATCCGATCTCTCCAATTGTTGTGCCCATATCATGTTATTGTTGGCTGTAGCAAATATAAAATCAAGCGAATTCTGGGGAATGATCGGATATTGGCGATTAGGGATTTTAATCGTTGTGATTTTGTCCTAGTGCCCACAGCTTAGGCAAACCCCAAAATTTAACCATGAAACCCAAAAATAATTATGCGCCAATTTAGCACACGGTTTTGTCCGTACGCCGAAGTTTTTACTATTCACAAATACCTGTCCTGTTTTAATATAAATTTTCAAAAAATGATTGACACTAATCAATCGACTGATCGATCAATAAACGACTGATTGTGCCGGCACAGCGCTGGCTGAGCTGACACTCTCGCTCGCGCTCCAACCGCAGCATTTGCTCGGCGTGCATGCGCCAAATTTTATACTAATCCGGGTGCGGCAAATCCGTTATTCTAGGTGTGAAAATCAACCGTCATCTATCGTCAATGAATCCCACGTGATCTCTTATACACATCTAGATGTGTATAAGAGACAGGGTGTGAAAATCAACCGTCATCTATCGTCAATGAATCCCACGTGAACGAATAAAGAAAAGCAAAGATTGGTAGGGAGCCAATCCTGTCTCTTATACACATCTAGATGTGTATAAGAGACAGGTTATCTTGGTGAATAAACATGTTGAGAACAAGACGACAACCGGCATAAACATTGCTTCTATCCAAAATGATGTGAATCAACAAAAAAAGGTGCAAAGTTAGAAAGGAGATGGAATAATTTAAATATTTATTCATTATTTTTTACAACCCCCGAATACATAAACCGTTTGATTTATCCCCCCTCATTCCGTCACATTGCCCTTGACATGGCGCCCAGTGTGTTAAGCTGCTCCACGAACTGCTTCGGGCTGACCATCTCCGTGCATCCGTAGGTGCACCGTTGAAGCCCACGAGCCTTAGCCCATTCCTGCACATTCTGGTACTCCACGTAGTTGCCACCACCGATCACGAACACAATCACATCAGCAGCTGCATGGGTTGGACGAACACTGAAGATGATGTGGAATTTGAGGAATAAAATTTCCACAAAAAAGTTGTCTTATACATCCAGAACTATTGTACTAGTACTAAAGGTAGACCAACCACCTACCTACCCGGCAGGCCCTAGGCCTAAAACCTCCGTGCCCTTGGATCAGGCCCGTAGCCAGGAATTTTTTTCGGGGGGGGGGGGGGCATGCCCCCCCCTGCCCCCCCCCTGGCTACGGGCCTGCCTTGGATGATACTCTTACAAAGGCAAGGTCCCAGATGTCCATAGAATTTCTGGTTAAATAGAGATAATGAATGGGCCTTCAACATTTGAACCACAAATTCCATGACATCAAGACTCACTCTCTGTTCGCGGCAGAGCCCTGCAACAGCTTGGGGTCAAACAGTCGAAACTGGTCGGGGTCAAAGTCCGACGACCCGCCCGTAATGCCGACCACGCCAACGCCCGACTTCACATCGGTCGTCAGCTGTTCAACCATCTGAACATGGCAAATTTCGCCAAAAAATCAAACGCAAAAACAACACCTTCGTCAGTGGCAAATTGTGCTTTTTGGGCACCAAATTTTTGACGCCCTCCATGACAAAGCGCGAGGAATGGCTAAGCAGTTTGGAGAACATGCTGACCGTCTTGGTGCCGGCTCCCTGGTGCAGTTCGGCCTCGCCTCCCAAATTGGCAAAGGATCTGGAGAAAATTGGTCGGATTTGTGTCAAACTTTTGGTTGTAGAGGATCTTTCATTGAATTTACACCTGAGCTGTCGCACAAAATGCAAAGCATCCGAAATGACTGCACGCTCCTCGATGAACGCCTGAAGTTCACGTTGTTCAGCCTTAAAAATTTAGTTAAGCATTAATGTGTGAATATTTTGACTTTTTTGTGTTAAAAATCAAAATTTGTGCAAATCGAACATCGTTTTTATCAGTAAATAACACAACACACCGACGACATGCTGCGGGAACAAGCAGCGATCAGAATGAGTCGCATTATGTCCTCTTTGTCCGGACAGTCGCGCAACGTTTCAACGATAGGAATTTCTGA
>MEIZ01000014.1:383090-412555 GCA_001723225.1 Globodera ellingtonae | reverse complement strand
CCAAATTTTTGACGCCCTCCATGACAAAGCGCGAGGAATGGCTAAGCAGTTTGGAGAACATGCTGACCGTCTTGGTGCCGGCTCCCTGGTGCAGTTCGGCCTCGCCTCCCAAATTGGCAAAGGATCTGGAGAAAATTGGTCGGATTTGTGTCAAACTTTTGGTTGTAGAGGATCTTTCATTGAATTTACACCTGAGCTGTCGCACAAAATGCAAAGCATCCGAAATGACTGCACGCTCCTCGATGAACGCCTGAAGTTCACGTTGTTCAGCCTTAAAAATTTAGTTAAGCATTAATGTGTGAATATTTTGACTTTTTTGTGTTAAAAATCAAAATTTGTGCAAATCGAACATCGTTTTTATCAGTAAATAACACAACACACCGACGACATGCTGCGGGAACAAGCAGCGATCAGAATGAGTCGCATTATGTCCTCTTTGTCCGGACAGTCGCGCAACGTTTCAACGATAGGAATTTCTGAAACAATTTCAAAAGTCCAATCAAGGGCGTAGCCAGGGGGGGGGGGCTGAGGGGGCTGCAGCCCCCCCCCCCGAAATGAAATTTGTGAAAAAAAAATCCAAAGGGGGGACCCTATTGTTTTGCAAAATTGGTCATTTATTTGACCTTTACAAATCGCTTTTAAAATCGCCAAAATTTTTACCGGCGGCGCCTATCGGCACCGCCTCCCCAATAAAACCCAAAATTGCACCCCTAAAAATCCAACTTTTTGGGGTAAAATTCTTTAAGAAAAATGCAATAAAACCCAAAAATGCACCCCTAAAAAATCGATTTTTTCTTGACTCAGCCCCCCCTGAAAAAAAATCCTGGCTACGCCCTTGAGTCCAATGTCTTTTTATCGTTAAAATATTTTATTAAATTTTTAAAATCGGTTTTTATTGCAAAATCTTTTCCCACAATTGCCTCCACCGCTCCGTTCAACAAACCTTGGCCCGTCAGCAGTTTCTCCTCCGTCTCGAAGAGTACGTCCAACTTGCGCGTTTTGATATTGTCCAGCAATGCCGTCGCCACATTCGTGTGCAAATCGATCAGTCGCTTCTTCTCCAGCAGCTCGGGCAGACTGCCGACCGCCGTGGAAAGTTTCGCCGTCGCAGCGGTGCCAAAAATGTCGACCATCTCTGTCGTTTCGCCATCAGTGAGGCCCATCGCATCCTTTTTTTTTTGTTTGTTGTTGTAAGAATTTTGGATTAAACATTTTTCTACCGCCACCTTGAGCCGTTTGATTTCGTCCTCGTCGCGCCGGTACGCCTCCAAATTCTCCTGGATAGCCTCGGCAACCAACGGAAATGGGCTGCCCTTGTAGTTGGCCCAAAGTTTGTCGTCAGTGCTAAATTCGTAGTCCTTCGGCCGTCCATTTTTGTCCTTCATGCGCACTCTGTTCAATTCCATGTCCTGCAAATGGAATTGAAGTTTTGAAACATGTCGAAGACAAAACCTTTCTGATTTTTTTGCATAAACAATCTAACACTTTTAACTACTACTAGTATATAATACAAAATTTATTTTTTTCGAATAAAGCTAACAAAATCGCTATTCCCAAATTTAATGCAACATTTAATCGATAGTGCTATACCCTCTGAGCGGTAAAAGAAAATGTCCTCACCAACCAAAATGTCCGCAATCATGGCCTGGTATGTCCACGTGTGGTGCATCATCGTGGACAAATCAATGGCCCGGTCGGCGATGACCAACACGGGACGATGGATGCTCAAATGGCCGGCCCGGATGTTCTCCTGGACGAACAAATTGTTGCGCGCGTCGCGAAGGTTGTCCCGAATTTTTTGGTCGAGTTTCTGCAACAAATACCGCTACAAACCGTTGGTGATGTAAGACAGGGAGAGACGAGCTTAATTGTCCCCGTCACCGAAATTAAAATTTTGCACAAAAAAATCGATAATCGCCTAACGATCGATAAAGTTCAAACAAAAAGAATTCCTGGCGGCGTCATTCAGCACAAATGAACCGACTCAAAAGCTTAAAACCGTCTTATTTTTCATTGGAAACATTTGATTTTTGAATTTCCGGGGGCTCTCTCTCTATGCCCATCAGCCCGACCTCGGCCACTCTCTCCGCCGCGTTGTTTTTTGGGCATTTGATCACCGGCACAACGCCAAGCGCCACGCAGACGGCGAACAAACCGTTGGCAATGTCAGCGACCAATGCATCGATTTGAGCGGCGGTAGTCGATGGGTTATTGATTGCTAAAATGTTAAAGAAAAATGGGAAAATTCAAAAAAAATCTGTGTGTTACCATAAAAAGAGATTGGACTACTTTTCGTGTACCGGCTGAGCATGAACAGATCATCTTCAAGTGAAATGAAGGACAAGAACTGATCGGTCAACTTGAAAATGGGTAAAATTGGAAAAAGCATTTCATAATTGACTCAAATTTTTAAAACTCTGAAAAATAAATATTTCCAAGCCAATTGTGTCCTATTCAATGTTAACCTTTTGCACGTGTTGCATTGTTCCGCCAGCGACAGCACTTGACGCCAATTCTTCAAGCAAAGGGCGCGGGATTGGCCCGGTCATGTTCAGGTAGAAGCTGTCGTACATGGCACGCTTCAAATCTGCGCAAATTATTTGCACATTTTGCTCAGTCGGCGACACAAAGTAAACGGCTGGCACATCCGGCAGAATTTCACGTTGAGAGTCGAGCAACCTGAGCAAAATAAATTAAAATTTAAAGAAAAAAACAGTTGTGAAGGGGTGGGGCAAAAGATAAGATCCAGAGACAGTTAGTTCACTCCAAAAAAAAATCCGAAAAAAATAGACTTAACGACTCAAAGTAGGCCATAAGTATAGAAACACAAAAAAATGTGCCGTACAAAAAATGCTCTTGCCTAAATGCCTGTATCAAATTTTCAAAAAAAAAAAAATCTCGACTTTTCTTACTAGAGACCGGAATTTTGAAAAATCCGAGACCGAGATTTGGGGATGGGCCGAGATCGAGATTTGTCTCGAAATTCCGAGAGTCCAGGTCTCGGAGTTTCCGACAAATTTTCGAGATTCGAGACCTGGACTTTCGGTGAATCTCGTCCGGGATCTCGATCTCGCCGATCTCTATTTCTTACAAGTGCAGCGTGATGCCAAGCTCGCGCAGTTGTTTCACACTGAGCAAAGGCGAAATGATATCTTGCGCAAAGCGGTCGAAAATCAGCAGTTTCCATTCCGGTTCAACCGCCAAGGAAACGTTGATGGGCTGGTTGAGGTTCAGCACCTGCTTAAGCGCGGCTGTGAAAAGACGGAAAATGAAAATAAAAATTTTAAAAAAAGAAAAAAGCAAACCTGTCTGTCTTGTCCTGAGACTTTCAATATAGCTCTGATTGTGAGACGTAATCATACTATAATAATAAAGGAAACTTTATCCGCTAAATGTGCCAAGAGCGTACCCAGCAGAATTTCGGCAATAAGTCAAGAAAAAGGTTTTTATCGTAATTTTTTGTAATCCTCCACTTCAAAATTTCCTTTACACAAATATAAATCGAAAAAATGCATCTCTTTTTCTAAATTTTGAGAATGTTCCAACTAATCATTGGGTAAAATCAATAAAAATTGACAGCTTCAGAAAGTCATTATTTGTATCAAGCGAAGGCTAACCGAGTCGTTTTTTGTCAAAAAAGTTGCAGCCTAAAACGCGTGAAATTCGTGCCAACCTGGCGCAAAAACACTGGTGGTCTGGAAGTCCTGGTTCGTCTGGTTTTCAGGAGTTTTGTCGACTTTTTGTGGGTTTTTGGAAAATAAATCAAAAATTTTAAAAGCTTACAAATTTGAATATTTATTTGGCATAGTGTTGCTAAAAAAACAACAAACTTTGTGAGATTTTGACAATTTCTTAACAACAAATTGTCAAATTTTCTAAAAATTCGGCGGCTTCTATCGGCACTGCGGCTTCTCCCATTCCTAATAAGCTGCATTTCAAAAGGCGACGCCAAAATTCAGCCAAATTCCTTGGAATTTTGGTTGCAAATTCCGTAGCAAAAATAGACACAATTTTTAATGAATAAATGTCAAATTTGCTGCTTTTTAGTGCTCAATCGCGCTTTTTTAGCGTCACCTCTGGATAAATCTGGGCTCAGCCCGAGCTGGAATTTTAAAGTGTACAGATTTTCTTATTTTTTTCCAATTTGCACTTAAACGAAAAGTGTAACAGGTATGTGCTGCGTATTTCTCGTACTTTTGCAGTTATGTGTGTGCAACATTCATTCATCACGTCATTTTCAAACGTTTTCTTTTCTTTTCCTATTAATGAATGTAAATGATAAAAAATGCACTTCTTGTTTACTAATTAAGATGCACAGAATGTGTACAGAATATTAATTAGGTAAATCGAACGATTCAATTTGAGAACCTCCACTTTTCTTAAATGGTCCCACCCTTTTTCCTTATCGACCAACATCCTTCCAATTCGGTTATTCACATTTTGTGAATTTCATTCTTGCAAACGAATGAGAACAAACTCAGAGAGGCGCGTAAATTTTTTTTTCTTAATGATTTTTTTTGAATACAAAAGTTAACAGAACTGAAAACCTATCACACATCACACAAAACCTGTTCTATAATTGCGCACAACCTTATAAATCCCAATGGAATTGGAAACTTTTGCCTTATGACCTTTAATTTTTCTTAATCTTTAAAAGTGAATCCATTTATTTAGCAATATTATACATATAACATTCCAATGACATTTCTTGTTACTCTTGTCGGTTTATCGACAATCATCTTCTTCGTCCAGAAGGTGCTTCGCTCTGTGTACAACGTGGTTTTCCCCTATTTGTTCGCCGTTCCGCAGAATATTAAGGTGCAAATATACCTTTTTTGGGGGTATTTTATGCATTCATATTAGTCTTCGTTTTACAGACACTGTGTTTTAAAAAAAACAGCGTTGACAAACAACAAAAATCCCTTAAAAGGTACTCGCTGGTGCCGAATGGGCGGTGGTTACGGGCAGCACCGACGGCATTGGGAAGGCGTACGCGCAAGAGTTGGCCAAGAAGAGCTTCAACCTGGTGCTGATCTCACGCTCCGTCGTCAAACTGAACGCCGTGGCGGAAGAAATTCGTCAGAAGTATCCCAATCTGGAAGTCAAATGCATCTCGTTCGATTTCACCAACGCAACTCTGAAGGACTACGAATCGACAATTTTCTCGCAACTTGCGTCCATCGAAGTTGGAGTTTTGGGTAAGATGATATTTGATGTTGATTTTCCTATTCCAAAAAATTTGTAATAAAACATCTTTTTGGGCAACACATATGTATCGTAATTTTTTTCTTTACCCTCTTACACATTTAAGTGAACAATGTCGGGATGAGCTACGAATATCCGGAGCGCATGGAACGCATTGAAGGAGGACTTCAACGCGTCACCGACATCACTGTAAATTGAAAATTATATAATGCGTCAATGAAACATGACTTGCTTTGAGGTCATCAACACATTGCCGGCCACCGTGCTCTCTGCGTTCGTACTCAAGCAGATGAGTGGGCGGAAGCGGGGCGTCATTGTCAATGTGGCCTCGTCAGCGGCCTATTTCGACTGGTTCTACTTGGCCGTATACTCCGCGACAAAGGTTGTCTAGAGGAATTCGGAAAAATATTTTATTTTCCCTTTTATACAGAAATACGTTTGCTGGTTGTCCTCCATTCTGCGCATGGAATACGCGGACGCTGGCATTGTCATCCAAACTGTGTGCCCGATGATGGTGGCCACTAAAATGGCCAAAATTCGCAAGCCCTCATTCTTCATCCCGAGTGCGGAGGAGTTCACCGCACAGGCCTTCCGCAGCATTGGGCTGATTGAGGAGACCACCGGCTGTTTGGCCCACCAGATACAGGTCGAGCATTGTTTTTGTCTTCGAATTGTGATTATTTTAATGTTTTCAGGCCGAGATCATGTTCGGTTATGTTCCCTCTCTGTTGCTGAACAAATTTGTGCGTGATAACGCTTTGCAAACCCGCAAGCGTGCTTTGAAGAAGAAGGAAATGACGGCAAAAAGCGAATAGCCAATGGCGAAATGCGATGAAATTAAGGCGTTATTGACTTTTTTACCCCCTATCGCCAAATGTTAAACTTCAATAATTGTTTAGAATGACATATATCGCAGTTTTCATTTTAATTTGTTTTATTTTTTGATCGAGAATTTATCAAAATTCCCAAAATAAATAATTGGATCGAATGGAAGTAGCAGGGTTCGGATTTGATTGCACCAATTGCTTAAAATGCCCGAAGCAAATTTGGAATCATAATTCAAAATGCTGCAAATATTTTGTAAAATTGGCGATCTGTCGCTTTCAATCGGGACAAGTAAGTCCCATTAAAAATTTCCAAGACCAGGAAAACCCAGGGTCGTTGAGGCTCAACTGGGCCTTGACTCTTTGGTACAGGAAAAATTCAGGCCTGTACTCAGGTCCAGGTTGGGCTCTTCTGGACACGGTCTTTTTGTTTTAGAATTTTCTGGTTCGCGGAACTTTAAAAATGTCATTCAACATCAAGTAAAAAATTCGCCAAAACCGTCGTAAGATCAAATTTTAACTCAAAAATATCGAAGGCCAGCACTTTTCATAACGTATCAGTTTGATTTAGTACATCTTTTAATTTCACTTATTAAGAGTTTTAGGCGTTAATATATAACACCATATAAAGCAAAAAATTATTGGCAATGAATGACGACATTCGCGACCAACCCGGGACGTGCTCAAAGATTTTCTCCCTAATTGGAATTGTAAGCATTGCATGGCTAACCGCAAATTGTTAAACAATTATTCACAGAAATACCAGTATTACTTGGACAGACTGACGCCGTACACAGCGGTCCGATGGGTAAGAAGAATTGTGAAAACATTTTGCAAATGATGGGCTGAACATTTTTTGTTTAGACAATTGCAATTACAATTATCGTTTGCTTTGTGTGGAGGGTTGTCGCTTTACAGGTAACATTCAATCATTAGACCTGTTTTGGTGCAAATTATTTTGCTTTTTTGTTTCATAATGCAATTCGACTAATTTCAGGGGTTTTACATTGTGACGTATGCCCTGTTCATCTACTATTTGAATCTCCTCTTGGCATTCCTCTCGCCCAAAATTGATCCGGCACTTGACTTTGATGAAGGTAAATGAATGGAGTTCAAAATTTAGCAATTTCCTGAACAAAGGCTATAATTTTAGGCATTTTTTTGACTCATTTTGGGCAAATACATAAAGTTTGTGCTCGATTTCAGAAGACGATGGCCCAGTCCTGCCGCGGTCTACCAATGAGGAGTTTCGACCGTTCATGCGCCGTCTTCCGGAGTTCAAATTCTGGTAAAAAATCTTTTGATCTAAATACACGCAAATTGTCCACGAAGGTTGTCCACCATGAAATCGACGATTGTCGGGTTTGTCTGCACATTCTTTGAGATGTTCGACATTCCGGTGTTTTGGCCAATTCTGGTGATGTACTTCATCATCCTCACCACGCTTACCATGAAACGGCAAATCATGGTACTTATTCCTTTTTTTGAACTAATAAATGAGGATTCTCAACACTGGAATTTTGGTTTAATACTATACTAGCGACAGGACTCTGAATCTGGGGATTTTTTAATATTCTCGGTTTAGTAAATCGATCGTCTCTGTTTCATTTTTGTTGATAATTTTGATCCTGAAGCCTAAAATGTCAAATCCAAAGATTTCTATCAAACTCTATTACAAAGAAGGGTTTTTGCTATAATATTTGTAAATCTGCGTCCAAAACTGTCCTCTTTGGGTTTCTTGGAACACAAAAATCGCCCTAAAATTGAAGGCTTTCTTTTGGAAGCGTTCATTTCCAAAAAAAATTTTACACAAAATTATTTTCAGCACATGATTCGATATCGCTACATTCCGTTCACGTTTGGCAAGCCCCGTCCGCAGGGCAAGGAGGATACCGGCAAGGTAATCCGCTGAAAAAAAAACAGTGGAAAAAATGGCACACAACCATTTGGCTTACACTGACTGCTTCCTCTCCCTTCCCCGATTTGTTACAGGATAGTAATGTGATTGATCATCCATCTCATCAGCAAAATGTATAACCCATCCATCCATTACTTCCACACATCCCAACCAAACTTCCGCGTTCTCTGTTGTTTATGTGTGTGTTGTGTTGTGTTGAGAGCCTTAATCGCATCGTTTGGCCCCCGCAAAATTTCCGATAAATTCAAAGTCTTGCGATTGTTTTTTGCGCGTTATAAAACTTTTGTTTATGTTTGCATTTTTTTTTTCTCTTGTTTTTGATAAAAAAATTTGTGCGTTCTATCTAATCACAAGCGATTGGAATATTTTTTGATCAGCGAATTTGGTTCCGATTTTCAATGTGTAAGTTTTGAGTGGATCGAAGATGCAGCAACAGCAGCAGTCAATGTCGCCTGCGCGAGTTGTGTTCTACAGTGGGGCGGCGGTGCAGTCGCCGATGTCCCCAGTGGTGGCACATTTGTACACACTGATCAAGACGCTTAGCGAAGCGCCGCAGGACGATGTGAAATATCGGGCACTAAAGGTGCGTGGTGGTTGTGTTAGTTTGGAACGACGCGTTCCGGCTTTTCATCGTTTAAAAATGCGACGAGAGGGGAGGAAGGACGAATTGCAATTCAAAAGCAGAAATTCCTATCTTGACAATCTCGATATAATCCTTGGGTACTCCCACTAAGGCTTCAATTTAGCAGTGAATTTGCTGCTTTCTAGAGGTCGTAAATTCGTGTCACTTTCGATTTTACCACAAAATTTGTGTCAGGAAATCAGCGAAAGGTTAGAGGACCTTGTGGGCACGCCTGCCTATGCCTCACTGGTGGACAGTCTGATACGCGTCTTCATCAAACTGTTACAGGAGACGTCCCCGCAGTTTATCACTGAAAACAACACTTTGGTCTTCTTAAAATTCTTTGGAATTAATTCAGAATTCTTTTTAACATTTAGCAATTGCGAAAATTGATGCTGGATTTGTTGCTTCGATTGTCCGCCAACGAAATGATGAAAAATTATGTGAAAATTCTGCAACAGATACTGCTTCGACTCATTTACATGGTCTTTATATTTAATAATGATTAATGGTCATTTCAAGGCTTTAAAAAATGATCAAATTTGTGGTACCTTTTGGGGGACAGTCACAGGGTTCGATGTTTTTAAAACCGAGCAAAATTTGAACTCGATGACGAATAGCCCGACCAAAAAATTTCGGCATCGGTGTGCCAACCCTTCACATTAAGACTGAAAATTTAGTGTATTTAAAATAAAATAAAAAAAACATTTTTTAAGGAAAATGAAGAAAACGCGCTGATCATCATCAAAATTTTGACTGACCACATAAAAACATTTCGGCCCCCCTTCACGCCCGATCTGAACACATTTTTTGCCCAATCCAAAAGCGCGTTCAACGGAATGTTCGCGCACGCTGCAAACGAAGCGATGTTTCTGAAACGGCCGTTCATTACAACCAACAAAACCATTGAGGAGAGTGTTGCCGAGGTTTTTTTTTTGTTATAATTTTGAAAATTAAAAAAAAGAATTTTTTTGTTTTCTAAGGCGTTGAAGACGTGCTATTCCTCTGCGACACTCAGCTACTCGCAACAACATCAGGCAGAGAATGTTTGCATTTGTGGAAAATTTGTTGTTTTTTTAACGCAAAACCTCCGTGCCGATTGTTTTCGTTGATCATTTTTTTCTTTTTTTTTGCTTTTCAAACAATTTAAATGTGCTTTTATATACGGTTAAAGCGGTGTGTCAACAATTTTTCTTCGCCTTTTACAGTACACGTTGGTGCCGCGTGCTAGCCAAAGTGTGAAGGTGTTGGCTGAAATGTCCGCCTTTCTGTTCGTGCTCATCCAGGCCCATCGACAGAATTTGATCAGAGAGGTGGTGGAGTTGATTCCCATTTTTGTTCGTTACGTGAACATCGCTGTGCCCCACCGCATCCGGGAGCACAAGCTGTACAACAGGGAGCTGGTGGAGGAGTTCCACAGCTCGCAAGTGCGCGCACTGTCCTTTGTTGCCTACACGTCACGACAGGTTCAGGTACTGCTTGCTGCTTCATTTTCCATCGAGTTTTTTGAGTGTTTGCATTATGAAAAACGTCATGTTAGGTTAAAACGGATCATCTCCAACATTTTCCAATTTTTTTCCCCCACAGATGGCCCCGATTATCAGCGACAACGCCAAGGCGTTATCGGACGGGATCATCAATCTGTTCGACGGCTTCCATGGCGAGGTGGTCGGACAGCGGAGGGATTTGTTGGTGGCCATCAAATACTTTTTCCAATGTGAAGCGCGTGCCCATTTCATTGGCATAATTCCGACAATGTGCGACGACAATGCGCTGCTTGGCCGCTCATTTACCTCCCAGGACCAGTTGAGGTAGAAATGATAGCGTTTTGTAACTTTTAAAGTTTTGATTCACAAATTTCCTTGATCAGAAATCAGGCCTATTCCTTTTTGGCCGACATTTTGCATCATGTGCGCATGAATTTGGATCAAAAACTTCTCATGCAGTGCGTTCGTTTTGAAATTTTATCATTTTTTGTACAACGCAATGCTTTTGTCGTTCATTTGAAGCATTTTCTTCATTGCATCGCGTAATTTGCATGATTCTCAACTGTTACCCTACGTGCAAACGATGTATGGCAAGTTGATGATGAACTTGATCGAGTCCGTCATGGTCCAACCCAAAGAACACAGCAAAATGGTTGGTCTACCGTTTTTTTTTTGTTGCATATTTGGAAGAAGAATTGTTTTCCTTTTAGTTTCGAGAAGTTTTGTGTGCCTCACTTGATTCGTTTGTGCGTAAAGCCAAATTCGTCGCCGAATTCCATTTGCCGTTGATTGTTGAGAAGCATCGCTCTCATCATGCCGATGCAAAACAACAGCAACAACAACAGCAGCAAGGCCAGCAGCAACAACAACAACAACCGGGGCCATCGTCTGCAACAGAGAAGAGTTCGGATCGCAGTGACACAACAAAAGTAACATACTACATATTTACTATATATTTCTTTAAATTTTACAACAAAAAAAAATTCAAGGCGTTCGAAGCGTGTCAAGCATTTTGGCAAGACTCGTGCCAACCGTTGGCGCTGAACGACTGCAAGAACATGGTCCGCTTCACCATCCAACCCGTGAAAATGATGGTCATTGCGCTGAAGAATTTGGGCGGATTTGATCCGGGTGGCCAAATGTTTTGCCCGCGAGTTGAAAGCGACGCGCTGCACCGGGTGGTCGATTTGCTGTCCGATTTCTTCCGCTACGGGCTGAAGTGTCTCGACATTTTCATTGTTGCCGCCAACGTGATGTCATATCCAAAACTGGGGTGTGCGGGTTTATTTTGTGTTTAAAAATTCCGAATTTTTTTCTAACAATTGTAAGGGCCACCAGTGTTCGGTCGAAAGAGGAGAAGGATACCATCGAAGCGTTCGTTTCAACGGTCGGTTTTTTAAGGTCGATTTTGGCCAAGTTTTAGAGGATTTTGTTCATTCTAGTTAGAGTATAACATGTTCAAACCCTCACCCATTTTCATCAAATTTTAGTACACACAACTTGACGCACCGGTGTTTGAAAAAATCATCGAGCAGCACATTGAAGTTGGTTGATTGTTTTGGTCCCAAGTATCGATAATTCTCTCTAATAAACTTCAGTTTCTGATCTCGCGCATTCTTGACAATCCTGCACTGCAGCACGTGTGCAATTCCTTTTTCATGCACCAACCCACAATGACGTGCATGGGCAACGTTCTCGTCAAGTTTTTGCTCTCCAAACTGTCCGAATTGGGCGGAGGTTCCTTTAATTTAAATCTTGTCGCGGTCTAAAGCCCATTTTATTTAGTCAGCAACGAGAAAGCGGCACTCCATCTCAAGCTGTTCAAGCTGGTCTTTCAAGCCGTTTCGTTTGCACAGAACAGTGCGGAGTCCGAAAATTTGTTGAAAGTGTGAACACAATTTATAATACTTTAAAAAAAACAGTTTCCAATACATTTTTGATGCATTTTTCAGCCTTTTTTGCACCGGATTGTGCAGGACTCCATGCGATTGGCCGTCACTTCGCGCGAGTCCACCAATTATTTTTTGCTGCTGCGCGCCCTCTTCAGGTCCATTGGCAGTGGCACACACGATTTGCTTTACCAACAGTTCCTGCCGTTGCTGCCGTCAATTTTGCAACAATTGGTTGGCAGATAAATTAATTGAATAATTTTTAGACATGTGTCCTTTCAGAATCGTCTCCAAAACGGTGCGCATCGCCAAGCCGTTCATGAACTGTTTGTGGAGCTTTGTCTGACCATCCCCGTCCGTCTGTCCTCGCTGCTGCCCTATTTGCCCCTGCTGATGGACCCGCTTGTCTGTGCGTTGAACGGCTCGCCAAGCTTGGTGCAGCAGGGATTGCGGACACTGGAACTTTGCGTGGTTGGTATTTTGGCTAATAGTAAATTTGATTTAAACCCTAATAATTGTTAAAATTTAAGGACAATTTGCAACCGGAATATTGTAAGTTAATTACTCGCATCTGATTAAGGCAAGAAAGATTCCAACTAAACGATTTTTGGTTTTGTTGGAATATGAAATAGCGGATTTTACTGCCCAACGGATTTTACTGACCATGCGAGTGGTACTGAACATTAATTTCTGCCCAGTGTACGAGCACATGATGCCGGTTCGTGGCGCATTGATGAGTGGACTTTGGCGCACTGTGTACGCGTCGGACGCCCAATCGGCGCTGAGCGCTCTACGCATTTTGGGCAAATTCGGCGGCTCCAATCGCAAGGCGTTGTTGGACCCGCAAACGTGGAACTGTCGGCTGCCTGCTGAAGCGGCGTTCACGAATTCGCCAAAACTGGCCATTGAATGGACCCCAAAACGGCGGAGGGCCGATCAGCCGTTCCCAGAGGCTGGAGATGTACACGCGACAATGATGGACATTGCAGAGGATGATGCGCAGCAACTGCAGCGACATTTTGGCTGCAAGTTGCCTCTACGGGAAGCAGTACAAAGTGCGGTGTCCATTTTGAGGTGAAGTTAATTTACATTTTTTACTTTAAACAATATTGACGCGAGCCTGTACCGATATACAAATGGAACAATCTTTTGTTGATTCTTCGATTATTGATCAAAAACATGGCAACAAATTGGCTCGTTTTCTTAATCATTTTTTACCAGAAGCCAACCAATCACCGATGCAGCTCAAATTGGCACACCAATGGGCGCAACGTCACCTCCATCCAATTCCAATTTGCCGATCAAAATCCAAGCGGTGGAGCTGATCCGGAATGTGCTGTTGTTGGGCATCAGAAGTGCCGGGGACCCAATGCTGATCAGAAGGGTGCTTTCCGACGCGGTGAAGATAGTACAAACTGTTCCATCTTTTGCCGACGACGACAATCACCCAAATGCCGATGCCATGTCAGCGTTTTGTTGTGCCGACAAATTTTCTCGAGACATTTTTGTGGAGGCGCTGACCGGCCTGTTCATCGCCGTGTTCAACACGGAGACGCGCACGCAAATTTTGCCGTTTTTTAAGATGTTCACCAAACATTTGACCGTTATGGCAGTTCTGGAGTCCAACCCGGGTAGGCAAAAATGCGTTGAACACATTCAACTTCGTGATTCTATTGCAGCCAATTTCCAACCAACGCCCGCTCAACAGTACCATTGTTTGGACTCGTCAATTCTGATCGACACCATCGTTGTCACATTGGGCGATTCGTGCAAGGATTACTGTCACACCGCTATCGTAATCAAATTTTAAAAATTCTTTTGCATTAAAATGATTGTATTTTGTTGTCACAGGTTGCTTTGCGCCTTATGTTCGACACAGCGGCTTCGTTGTTCAATGGTGATCGGGAAAAGGTTGTGCTATTTTTGAAAATTTTAATAATTTTTAAATAATTTATCAATTTTTTCAGGCGTGCCATCTTCCGCTGTTCACTTACATCATCAACAAAGTGACGGCGTTGTGCTACCGTCACGAATGGTTTGCCCATCACGGCGGATGCACCGCCATGCGCATGATCGTCGAGCAGTACCCGCGCACATTTGTGCAACGGCATTCCAACGCCATTTTTGACGCATGCCTTGCGGTAAGCATTTAAATCATAAAGATAAAGATAAATTTCCAATTTCTTTTTTTCAGACCATTTCCGGTCTTTCGGATGAACTGTCCTGCGGTGTCATTGAGTCTGCCTCGAGGGTTGTCGATTTGTTGTTGGACGTTTGCTTCTCCGCAACACCAACAGCGGCGGTTGATGGCGGCGGTCATGGCGTCGGGAAATGTTTGGATGCGCAACTGCTGTTGTCCGCTTTCGTGACACGTCTCGTCGACTTGTTCGACCATTCTGAACAAATTCTTCGAAAAGAGGTGTGCGCATATAATTTTGGCATAAATTTTGCAATTTTATATTTATTTATTCGTTTGTTCCATTTTCAGTGCCTTCGAATATTCCAATTGCTTGCCGAAAAAGCTAAACTTCCGGCGGCACAATTGATTGCCCATTACAGCGGTGGTGATTTGCATGGAACAATTCGTTACAAAATGCACAAATTCGCGTCAAGTTCTGTTGACACCAAAATTGCTTTAATTGTATGTGCTGCTTATTTATTTAAAAGTACGAAAAATAAACGCATGTCCCGCGCTCAATTTCAGGACTTTTTTTTGTTCTTTGCGAACATTGACGAATTTCCCGTCGAATTTTCGCTGAAAGAGTTGGAAATTTTTGCCCAGAATTTGCTGTTCATTTGTCGCTCCAGCGGCGTGCCGATTCAGCCAAAATTTGTTGGCATTCCGACGACGACAAACGCAAATTCAAACGCTGGCGGAGGCGTTCCAACGACTGACATAAATTTGGCCCCAATTGAAGCGGCGGATGAGCAAAAAGTGCAACTGATCAAAACTACTGCTACCGGTACATAATCATATTTTATTCCTGTTTTCTTTATTTATTTATTATCAAAATAGAAAATGTTTTTACCAATTTTTAAACCAGAAGAAAATAAATGGGAGCTTGAGTTTGGTGGAATTTTTATTTTTTTTTTCTGAGTTTTGCTTAATTACTAATAATTGGACCCATCCAAAACAGTTCTCTTTGGTCCGGGACGGTGGCTTGTCCGAATATCATTTTTTCAAAATTTCCTCAACTTTTGTGTGTCTTACAAATTAGATGCCATGGTGACGCTGTACATGAAGACGGTGTCTAAAACGTTTGTGAGCCCGCGGGACGAGGGCGAAATGTTCGAGAGCGAGAGCGGGGACATTGGTTGGTTATTTTTGTTTTGTTTAATGTCTCAACATTTTTATTTGTAAATTTTTTGGCACAGATTTGCGCGGCCCTCAATATTTGATGGACATTTTCGAGTTTTTAATTCGCTGCTTGCTCAACGAGGACAACGAACATTTGCGGGAGGCGGCAAACAGAGGCCTCACAAAGGTCTTGTTGAGTTTTGAACGCCGTCGACAAATGCTTATCGGCATTTTGAAAATCAGTGGGGATAAGGCAGTACCAAGACCAAAAACTCTTTGAACATGTGGTAGGATCAGGACCGGAATTTGGATTAAAATTATACCGGGAATGGGGGTTTCGAGTCATAAATTCTCGAGAAAATTCCAGATTGTCACCGAATGTCCGAGGCCCGAGCACTCCGGCTACATCGCTATGAAACTGGAACAGTTTGTTGAGCAGTTCCGGAACAAAAAACAGTTCATCTCCAAACGCTTCTTTGAAAAACTCCTCTTTTTCACGGCCCATTCGACAACCAACATTTCTCCAATGGAACTGCAAATGATCGGCGTAATTTTTTTTTTGCTTGGCGTTTTTGTCATCGAATTTGACATTTTATGTTTAAAAACGAATTGAATTTCTCAAGAAAACATTGGCACGTGATCAAACTGGGATGGAATCATTAAGTAAAAATGTTTTTTTGTTTGCATTTGCAGAACGATTTGTCTCTGATCATGCAGACTTCCGCGTCCAGCCTCAAAGTTGACGACATCGAATGCGTAGCAAAGGCATTGGAGCTGTTCCACGCACTTTCGCACAAGAAAAGTGCGCTTTTGCGTGAGGCGTTCGTTTTTTTTGCGAATTGTTTCTTCAATTTCTCAACTGAGGTGAGCACATAAGCTACTTTTATTTTGGAATTTATTTCTTTCAATGTTTATGCAAATTACAGCTTCAAAACAAATGGATTCGCTCCGTTCTGCCCTTTATGAATGCGCACTCTGCCGATTTTGCCGATGTGTTCTTGGCCAAAGAATTTTTGATCGGACAAAATTCCTATCGTTTTTTAATGGTTTTTCATTTTTATTTATTTTTTTGTAAAATATAAATTAAGGAATTGATCGGTGTCAGTGACGGAGCTTTTTTACTGCGCAACTCTTTGCTCAAAAATTTGGATCTCATAAAGCCATTTATCAGCGAGATTAATGTACGTTCATTTTTAACTATTTAATTTCAATTTTTATTGTTTAAGGCATCACCAAACGTCGGCGCACCATCCTTTGAACTGCACTTGCTCAGTTTTCTGTCCGTACTGCTCGACCATGACGAGGAGTGGGATTTTGAGGACCAAGATGAATCCATCGACGAACTGTTCGGGACGATTCGCTCACTATGGCGCTCAAACTCTTTCAAACGGCGCCATTCTGTCCGCAATTCTCTGCTTTCCTCCACTGATTATGGCGGTATTTTGCGACCCCCGAAATGGTTGATTGATTGGTGCTAATTGTTTCAGTTTTGGGTGATGATCAGCCTTCCTCTTCAAAAAGCGTTGTTCTGGACGTGCCCACGATGGACTGTCCGGCACTGTGTGCGCGCATTCTGTTGGCCAAACTTCGTTCTGTGCTCAACTCCATTCACAAGAAGGAAGGGGATGGCGGCGTCGGCGAGCAGTGCCATGACGGCTGGGACAGTCCGCTGGTGAGGGAGTCGATCGATCTGATCTACGACCTGATCACCGCTTTTGACCACTGTTACGCGTCCGACTTCACTTTTTTGCGCAAGTTCATCGACGATGAGATTATAGCGGTGAGGAGTTTCAACTCGTCCAACTCCTTTTAAAGCATCAATAAATTTATTAAAGAAATCTTCTCTTCCTTGGCGTCGTGCGACCTTCACCAAACTGATCGATCTGCTCAAGAATGAGCCGTCCGCTGGCCGCAGTGTTCAGCTTGTCCGTTTCGTGCAGTACATTGTCTCCCCCGTTTTCGCGTATGCATTTGAGGTGGTGGCATTTTGACTATTTTATATGGTTATCAGGGTTGTTATTTTACCACGGAAACGTGGAAATTTCCACGTTTTGGGGTTTTTTTCCACGGTTTTTCCACGTTTCTTAAAGCTGCCACGTTTTCCACGTTTTGGGGTTTTTTTCCACGTTTTTTCCACGGTTTAGCCTCGAATGGACTTTTTCTCAATTTATTGGATATATTTTAAAAATTTTTAAACATTTCGCCAATTTTGGATCAATTTTCTTAACAAAATCTTGTAAAATCTTCAAAAAAAATTTCGGCGGCGCCTCTCGGCGCCGCCAGACCTCTCCTATTCTTAAAAAAGCTTCAAAAAATACGGACATTTTTTAAAAATTTTGATTGCAAATCCCTTAACAATCTGAGTCAAAAATTCAAAATTTTCTCGGCGGCGCCTATCGGCACCGCCGACCCCCCTGCCTCCGGAAGGTGAAACAATTTTCAAAAATTTGCATTTTTGACAATTCCTTAACAAAAATGCAATAAAAAGGTAAAAACACACCCCCTAAAAAACTGGCATAATTACTTCCTATCTCAGCCAAACTTGCTCAAAATGGTGAAAAGTGGTGATAAATATGTTATTTAATGATTTCCGAGCAATTTTATATTAAATTAAAGGCTTAAAAAATTTTCCACGTTTTTTCCACGTTTTTGAAAAAAATTTCCACGTTTTTTCCACGTTTTGGAACTCGTTTTCCACGTTTTTGTGTTTTGCCGATAACATCCCTGATGGTTATGCCAAACCTGTGCATGTTTTCCATTTTGTGTGTTGTTTCGAATTATGTTCCATTCGTGCACATTTTGTCATGGTCCTTTACTTGTGATTGACAATCGAACGAATCATGACGTTGCTCAGTTGCAGATGAACGACGTGGACACCGTTGTGTGCGCTGAGCCCAGCAGTTTTCACCAACTGGACGGAAACATTGAACAGCAACAACAACGACATCATCAACAACAACAACAATTTGGTGCTTACGATGGAAACATTGTTCTGTTGCTGTGCCACGAAGTGATCCATCGGCTGGCCAACGAGCGTTCAATGATGTCCGACTCGCTAAACATTGTCATGTACTTGTTCTGCTCGTTGGTGGTACAGAAGTGTCCTCTGCACATCTACGACCCGGCAAAAAGGTGAGCTGCGAATTGTGTTGTGAACATCCGCATTTTTTTAGACAGCACGGAAATCGCCAAGAGCAGGGAAACCTTCGTCACTTTATGCTGTATGTTTTATTAATGAATAGGTATAATATAGTTGAAAATGGATTTGTTTAAGCTTTGCCTGGCCATGCCTCCAGCAAAGTTTCCAGGGTGACGTCACTGAAAAATATGCGGGGCATTTTCTGATCGCGAACATCATCGACAAGTTTTCCATCATCAAGACAATTATTTTGCAAGTGCTGAGCAGTCTTATGCAATCGTATCATCATGTAACTTTTTTTAAAAATATTTTTATTTATATTCCTAATTTTTATCGAAATTTTCAGGACAACAGGGATTTGGTGCGCAAGTCGTTGGAAATTCTCATCCCAGCGCTGCCCCGACGAATGCCGGACGGCTATTTCCGGCTGCAGACATTGTTCAAGAAGATCATGGTGGAGGAGGGCAGGAACAATGCCCAAGTCGTCCATTGTTTGTGAGTTCATTGCCATGCATGACAAAAAATAGATTAGTTTTTTGAATAATTTTTTCTTGAAACTTTTTTAAAATGCATTTAAAAGCGGATTCAAAAAATAATTTGTTCAGGCAAGTCATCATCCGCCATCACAAAGTGTTCTACAACATTCGTCACCAAATTGCCCCGCACATTCTCAGCGCTTTGCATCGCCTCTTCTCGCTGCAGTTGAACTTTGAGACGCGCCGTCTGATGCTCGAAGTGTGCGAGGTGGTCATCAAGTGGGAGCAGGACAGACAGACGGCCGTCGAAGACAACAACAACAACAGCAACAAATCAGCAGCACCAGTGAACACCACCTCCACCACGACGATGGGTGACGACAGTGAAGGCGAAGCGGGCGGAGTGAGTAATTTAATTTTGTGAACTCTTTAACCAATAATGCATAATTTTGAAGAGTCAGCAATCAGAGGAAATTATTTTGGAGTCCAGTTCACCAACTCAACAACAGCAACAATCGACTGCGGGCGACATGACGACGGACGTGCACAAACCGATGGACAAACATTTCATCGACAGCATTGTCACATTTATATTCCGAATTGCCACCTTTGTTGACCAGGTCCTACTCTTTGCGCTGATTCGTCATCAAACAACAATTTTTTGAGATGTGTTCTTTTTGTAATTTTTTTTTATTACAGTATTCCGGCCAGAGCAGTACCAGCAGCACATCCAGCATGGAGCATATCAACCGAAGGGCCGTCATCTTGTTGAGAAGCGCTCTGAAGCCAACAGTGTTCGGCGATGTTGCCACTCTGAGGACGTCAATGTTTGTGATTAAAATCCGTAAAAATATTTTTATAATTTACGAAATTTCGGGGAAAAAAATTCTGTAACGTAAGCAATCTTTTATATGAATTAAATTGTTTCCGAATTCCATTTAGCATTGAAAAACAGCTTCAGCTGCCGAACACAGAGCAGTTCGGCACCGGCAATGAACAGGCGATCAGCCACCAGCTGAGCCAAGTGCAGGTCACACTGGACGTGTTGACCAACATTACGCACCATTTGATGCCCAAAATGATCATCGACATTTTTCGTCCACTCCAACGGGCACTGGTCACGTGCATCAGCTACATTAACTCGCAGGTGTGGAAAATTTCTGCCGGATTTTAAGAAAAAAGAAAATATGTACAATTTCGCCATAATTCTGTTCAATTTGCAGCAAATTCTCCGCAGCACATACAATGTGTTGAGCAAACTGCTGGAGAAGACCAAATGCTCGCCCAGTGGGTTGGACGAGTTGGACATGCTCAACCATCACGTCATCCGTGTCATCCAAGACTCGTTTGGCAACTATGCCGTCTCGGCGAACGCGTCCCCGCCGATGACGACGATTACGCTGCTTCGGTTGATGCACTCGGCGCAGCCCAGCTATTTGGAGACGGTCTGCCTCATGCCATTCGTGAAACTGCTGCAGAGGTGTTGTGTTGCAGAACTGCCATTATTCCGATCAATCAAATATTCGATTGATTGTCTGAATTGGAATCAAATTTTATCAAAACGACCGGCTCAGACTGTCTTAATTTGCATATTTTTTTATAGACTTGTTCGGGAATATGTCGTGTGCAATCCTGGCACGGTCGGTGCAGTTGATCAGGCACAGAAACTGATCAGCGATCTGCTGGCAATTTGTTTGGAAATGCTGTGCACTCGAACAAAATTTTTCAGGTGGATTAACACTTTTTACACAATTGTTTAAATTTAAATTAGTGAAAATATTATTAAATTTTGCTGCCTTTATTAATTACAAAAATTGTTTTTTCAGCATGGAATCGCAACGCACCATCATCCAAATTGTGCTCATCCCGCTGATTGAGAAGGGCGCAGTGGACAAAATTGTGGAGAACATCATCAAAGTGTCGCAAGAGATTGTCGCAAGCGAAATCGCATTTTCCCAGCAACAACAACAGCAGCAGCAGCAGCAATCGTCAGCAACAACAACAACATTGATCGATTATCAACAACCGAGTCAAGGCGTACTCGTGCTGATCAAGCTGTTCAGTGCAATGGAACAGCGGCTGTTTGCCAACGCGGAACTTCAGCGGCATTTCATGAACGCGACCATCAACGTGTACGAGCATGAACAGTTGCTGGGCACCAAACTGGACAAACTTGAGCCGGCTTTCCACTGGGGACTCGCCAGTGCTGACCGGGAGCTCAGAAACAAGTCGGCATTTTTTGTTGTTGTTGCAAAAACCTAAAAACATTACTCCGCTCCACCTCCAGGTTTTTCGTCGTGTTCGAGAAGCGTTTCCCAAAGGACATCGCCCAACGGTTGCTACACATAATAATGGACGTGAATTGGCAACTGATGGACCGTTACGATTGGGTGGCGCACGTTGTGCATTTGTTGTTGCTGTCCGAACAACATGCCGATCAACGACGGATGGAGTTGAAGCAGTGCGCAACGCTGAACAACACGTTGGAACAAATTGTCGGCACCGTGAATATGTTGTTAGATAAAACACCGCACAAATTTGGTATGATGAAATTTTAAAGGAAAAATCGGAAATTTATGCCCCTTTTCAGACGAGGACGGACAACAAATGGACGAAGCGGTTCAGGACGGAAAGAGTTCGGAAAAGAAGCAGAGAATGGCGGACGAAGGCTGTCTGCAACAGCAACATGAGGACACAGACGTCACGTTGCTGGAGGGCGGCATTCAAACAAAAATCGCGTCGTTACGTCTTTCCGCTATCTCTGCCGACGGCATGCCAACATCGACGGCATCTGTCGGAAGCGGCGAAGAGTTGTTGTTGTTGGAGGCCAAAAGTTTCACGGATCAACAACAACCCAAGACGACCATGATCGACATGCAGATTGGGTTGGTGCTGAACGTCTTAGTCGAGATTTTTTGTTTTCTTGCACCGACGAATTTGATCGACGGAATTTTACCAAGATTTTTTTGGCATTTTTTAGGATCTTGCTCAAATCTCGGTCGTTCCTCAAGTCCGGGCTTTACCTAATATATTGTTTTCAGTCTCCTCTCGCTTGCCAATGAGCTGACAACTGTGCAACTCATTTCGAGTTTGGTCGACATTCTGCACGCAGACACAGCGCTTTGTAGAAAAACGTTTGTTGAAGTTAGTCGGTCGGGAAGGTGGTGAATTTATACGAACACATAAATGAATCTTTCATCCATTTTCACTCATTAATTAGAGTCCGGGTCGAGGTGAGATTGGACGAGATCTCTGCTGTTCAAGATCGATCAATTCTCCTTTCTTTTAATCTAGATTTTCCATTACGACATTCATTAAATTTAATTTCTTGAATGCATTGAACGCTTGATTCATTTATTTTTTTCGGTTAAGCTTTTCTGTTCTCTCTGGAGTACATTCGCCCAAAACGAACGTGAACAGTTCGAACTCGTTGTCGGCCCGTTTCTCTCGTCCGCCGTCCATTTGTGCCAACGGGATTCGCCACGTGCGGTCGTCACCAGTTTCCTGGAGGCGTTTGTTCTCTGTTCACCGCCAATCAAGTTGGAGCCGTTCATGCTAAGGTGAGCGTTGTGCCCACGCAGCAGCTGTTTGTGTTAGACAAAAACGTCGTATATTATTTTTGAGGGATGGGGTGGTTCTTTTTACGAATGAGTTGGTAAATGTTCAATTCTAAACCAGCTACCTTGGCTCAACCTTCAATTGTTGGCACGTCGCATTGGCACAGTTGGAACGGTTGGCCATGAACATCCGATTTTCAATTGCTGATCCGGTTTTGATGAACACCACTGAACCGGCTAGCGAAAAATTGGTACTTAAAAATTGTTGTATGTTTTCCGAAAAACTTTCAAATGCTCTGATTATGAAAATAAAGTTGCATGGGTTAATAATTTAGGGGAATTTGATTGGTTTAACAGGAAGTCCTTGAATGCTTGGCGAAGCTCTACCAGCAGTTGAACGAGTTGGACCAGTACAGTGCCCTTTGGAAGAGGCGTGCCTATTTCGACAAAACTGCCAAATGTTTGGCTTTATTTCAGCAGGTAAAGCAATAGTAATAATTTAAAAAAAAATGTAATTTTTGATCCAAAATTCATTTTCGTCCCCCAGGGTGAATTTGGCCGCGCTCGCGAAATGGCGGAAAAGCTGGTGGCACAGCTGGGTGAGCGCCTGTCAAAAACGCTGTCATCGGATGCCATCGGCGCCCTTTCCACCGCCCTCCAGGCAGAACAAAGGGCATGGGAACAGTGCTGGATCAGGTGACCTGACCCATCCATCATCTCTGATCAGTAGTAGTGATTGGTCAAAATTCTAATCACATGGCAGTGTGATTTGATATTGCAAATGTTGCTCAAATTCACCCGTTTCAGTTCATGCAAACAGTTGAACGACTGGACGTCGTTGGAGCATTTTGCCAAGTCTGATGACAGTTCGGACGTGGCCCTGGCGATGGAGTCCGCCTGGCACCTCCACGACTGGAATCGGTTGAAGTGAGTTAAATGAATGATGATTGATTTTCCGCGGAATTACAACATTTGTTTTGAAGGGATCGTGTGGCCAAGGTCGATGCAATTGCGAATCCGCAAACAGTCGTCAGATCGTCGATGTTCCAACTGATGCTAAATGTCCGATCCTTTGCCCAAATCAAACAAAATGTTTTTTGTTTTGTTTTGTTAGGTGACCAATTTTCGGTTGAACAAGGAGAGCATGGAACGCCAGCTGATCGATTTGTACAGGACGATGATCGCCGAGTGGCGCAGACTTCCCCCAATTGTCTCGCATGGACACATGGACATTCTGAACGTCAGCTTTTTAACAAAAAAAAAAAAAAAACTCTGTGCCCGACGTTTTGATTTTTGTGTACATTTTCACTTTTTTAAATCTCACAGAATTCGCATTTGCTTCATGAAATTTCCGAGTCGGCCAATTTGCTTTACACAAACATTCCATTGCTGACGAATTGGAGCAGTAACAGCAACACCGGCAGCCTTAACAACAATCATATGCTGAACAATGCAATAAAACATATGATGAAGACATGGAGGTTGGCTCAGTTGATTTGTGTACTACTTGAAAGTTTTGAAATTCAAAACAAAACAATTTAGAAATCGTCCATTGACCACCGTTGACCAGAACTCGGTCTGGTTGGACCTGTTCAACTGGCGTCTTCAGTTCTTTAGCAGTTTGTTGCGCTTTTACGACAACAATGAGCAGCAGCAACAGCAACAACAATCATTGGCCGCCGCAACTTCATCACCGCCGGCGTCGACAACGCTTTCGGTGCCGTTGCACGCGATAACTCAGTGCCATCTGCAGCAGGCACGTGCCTTCCGGCGCTCCAACCAGCTGGACATGGCGCAAATCGAACTGAACAAGTTGTATAAGTGGGGAGGAAGTCTTGAAGGCATTTGGACTCAATTAACAGGCTCAACCCCGCCGCGTTGCTGGTCCATCCGATGGATGCCCAACAAAAATTGGACGAGCATGTAAAATGTTTGCTCAAACTCGCCTCTGGCGATGTGTCGTCGACCGCAAAGAAAGTGAAGGCGCAGGTAAAAATCTGAATGAATGCGCGTTTATGTTGGGAGTTGTGGCCAAAGATGGAGCGGAATTCGGAAAAAAGTTTCAGTTCGGTTGGGTGGTAGGGGGAATTTAGGTGTTGAGACCCTTTGTGTGTTTAATACAATGACGCGTAACCTTGTTGAACAGGATGCCATCCTCGAAGCGTTGGAGACCATCGAAGGCACACCCTTCAATTTTCTGAAACGTGATCAAATTGCACGTCTGATGACCAACAAAGGCATTCTGCTGTCTCGGATGGACAAGTACGGATTGTACAATACGTAAATGAATCGATAGTGAACTTTGATGACGGGCGATCAAACAAAATGGAGGGTATTAAATGTTGTCGCTTTAGGCGAGAAGAGGCGGGCCGTGCCTTTTCCGCAGCTGCACAGCTCGAGCAGCTGGGCGAAACGGCAATTCCGTCCTCGTTTGCGTCCGTGTGGAAACATTGGGCCACCTTTTTGGGCAATCTTTACTTGACCAATCAGTGCGTTTGGGTTTGCACTTGGCGCGCGCAACCCCCACACTTTCTTCTTGTTCAGCACAGAAAGTTCGGCACTGAACACCGGCATCCAGGCAATTGCGTGCACACTGGAGCACATTTGGATGGTCGGAGCGCAAAAGTCGCGGACATCGGTTGCCAAGCTGTTCTGGCTGTTGAAGATTGCATCTTCGTGTCCGTCCGAAAAGTTGATGAACTCCGTGGATGAGAAGCTGCTCCGATACGTGGACACCATCCATCCAACAAATTGGCTCTTTTGGTGAACATTTTTGTTTTCTTCTTTCAACAGAATTTTAATCGAATTTAAAATCCATTTGCTTTAATGTGTAACACATTTTCTGTGTCAAGGCCATTTGTATCATTTAGGCTCCAAGAAATTGTCGCCGATGTGCAGCAGCGAAAGGGCACCGCAATGGCCGAGATTCTGAAGCGGGTCGGCCTCGTGTACCCGCAAGAAGTGTTTTGCGCACTGCGCGTCGAACTTGGCCCGGCACGGGTTGGTCGACACATTGAACAATGTTCGTTCGCGCGCGCATTCGGACTAAAGACAACGCATGCACATTGATTTTTGTAGACACAGAACGACGCCAGCTCCTTTCCTCGTTGTCATCGGATGTTGCTGCTCCATCGACGGTTGCTGTCGTTGTTGATGTCGACGATGGTGGTAGTGAGGATGGAATCAAACGACAGCGCTTGTTCGGCGTGTTGGATGCCATTCTTAGACGGCATTTGACACAAATTTGCGCGCTGAATCAAATGATGGACGAACTGGACAATTTCAGCATTGGCCCCGCCGAGGTATATGGCCCAATTTTATTTGTTATTTATTTTATTTTTATTTTTTGCCAGGCCACGTTGAACAGATTTCGCCAAATTCTATCCGAATGTCATTTGTAAGAGGCGTCTTTTTTTTTGAATTTTTGACCTCGTTGTCACAATTTTTCAGTGATCAGTTCACCAAAATTGGCGAGCTGACCACCACTCCGACGGACGCACAGCTGTTGAAGGGCCTAATCGAATGGTTGCAATCGACTCAAATTGTGCAGGCCGCTGCTGAAGGCGACACAAATGAGGGAAAAGTAAGCGAAGCTACACACTTTAAGCGCTTAATGTTTCTTTGTTGCTGCTGCAGTTGTTCAATGAACTGCTCGGCGATTTTGACTTTTGTACTACGCCATTCTCTCCACAACAAAATGCCGCGGCGTCCGGCGTGCCGTTGCATCGGGTGGCGTCGTCTCTGCGCAAGTGGGTCAGCCGAATTTGTGCGCATTTACGCTCAACATTGGGCAAAAGGTGAATCTTTGTGCTGCGTTTTTTGAGCCCGGTTGTCCAATTTTCTTTGTTTAAGCGCAAAGCGTTTGGCCGATTCCAGCACTTTTTTGGCCCAGTTCAACGCCAAAATGGCCCAGATTAACATATTTGACGGACATTTAAACATGGGGGTATGTTTATTTGCAGTCCTTTGCATAAAAATTATACTAACAAAACAAAAATTCTTCAACAATATTTACATTAACAAAAACGCATTTTTTCGTTGTTTTTTTTTTACATTAATTACTTTCTCCAAATTCATTTACCTTGCCCATCCCCTCAGACATCGACCCAATTCAACACTCAAATTGCCCAATTCGTCCCGCTTTTTGACGAAATTGTTCGCGTTGATTCCGTGTTTCGTCTGTTCCGCGTTCGGGCACTGAACGGCAAAATTTATTCGTATCAATTGGAACGCGTCCGCTACGACCACTCGCGCGGGCACATCTTCCAATTGTTCTGTTTGTTGAACGCCGAGTTTGCAAAACGCCGGGTGATTTTTTATAATAAAAATAAAAATTAAATTTGCATAAATATATTTTTTGTTTGTTTGTCCAGGACACCGCTCGTCGCTTTGTTCAATTTGCGCTACCCCACATTTTGTACATCGGCGCCAACTGTCGTCTGCTGCGCTGTTGCCCACTCGCCGGCCTCTCGTCACGGCACCAAAATGCAAATGCCGACCATTCAGCGCAGAATTTTGCCGTGTTCACTGACATTATGAGTGAAATGCTCAACAACAACGGCGACGGCGGCGGCGGCACGGATTGTGCCGTTGAAGACAATGGCACGCTGTCGTTGTCTCCACTCGCGGTGATCGACCAGTACTACGGACGATTGGCAGAGCAACGGTAGACAGAAACATTTTGCCTCTTTTTTTTAGTGCCAAACGTTTCCTTTTGGTACTACAATTGTGGCATGGCATTGATTGTGTGTACACTTTGTAGATATTCACACAAGACCATCCACGAGCTGTTCAACCAAATTTGTGGGATGAAAAGCGAGGCCGGAACTGGCGGTGGTGATCAACACCATCATCCATCTTCAGCATCATCGTTGATAAGCGTGCCGAAGGATTTGCTGTCCCGGTGGATGGGTCAAAAGTACGGAGACGCCGCCACCATTTGGATGGCCAGGAAAAAGGTGTTGTTCTTCGTTCACACCATTTGTACCGAGTTTGAACAAATTTGGACAAAACAGCGACAAAATATGACAAAGCGAAACTCATTTTTGATGGAGCGCATAAATTCAAAATCATTCAATTCAGTTGGCCGTCCAAATTGCGCTGCTCGGCCTCTCCGAACACGCGCTTTTTTTGTCATCAATGCGACCGGACGGACTGTTCCTGGACCTGTCCACTGGCCAATTGTTCTTCACCGACTACAAATTCGATCTGACCAAAAAAGTGTGCGAGACAATCACCGGGAAAGTGCCGTTCAGTACGTTTTTTGTTGTTGTTGAATTTTATGAGAGTGGAAACTCCAAATTAAAGCCATTTTATTCTTGCGAAAATTCCTATAAATGGAGTCCAACTTTTCGAAAAATCTGGAATTGAAATTGGACCGGGACTTTAGGGACATTTGTGCCGGAATTTACGGAGGCTTGGCCCAGTGCATTTTGAGACCGATATCTTGACCGGGAGTAGCATTTTTCAAAATTTCGACATATTTTCCAAAATCTCGGGATTCATAGCGCGGGACTCTTTGGAAATCCCATTGTGATTATTAAATATTTATTCTTTAGTTGAACTTGACGCCAACCGACCCGTCCCGTTTCGTCTGACGCCGAACATTTCCCATTTTTTGGGCCTGTCCATTGACGGTACATCAAATCAAAAACATAAAAAAAGTGCTAATTGCCTCCCTCCCCTTCTTTTAAGGCCATTTGATCGGTGCTCTGACGGCGGTTGCGCGTTCATTGAACGCACTTTCGCTGGAGGTTTGGCTACGCCCCATTCTGTGGGATGTGTTCGCCAAGGCGGCCGAGGACGACCCGCAACTGAACATTGTGAACCCGGTGAAAGTGCGTTTTCTGCACTTTTGTTGGATTGAATTTTTGTTTTTTTTAATTATATATTAAAATATATAATTTCTTGAAAATTGGCATCGCCTTTTCATTGTGACACAAACAAAACATTTTCTGTTTTAAGCGAGCGGTGGACACAATTGTTGGTCGGGTCAAAAGTGAGTGTTTCTGTTTTGTTTATACCCCGCTTAATGCCAATTTTAATTATTTGCGTAAATTTTTCTGAAGCACTGTCACAATTCGACGTCGGCATGGGCTCGTCCAGCCAACAACAACTGCTTGTCCAACACTCCATGCTGTACGACAATTTGTGCCGCATGGACCCGTCGTGGCACCCGTGGTTCTAAGACTGAAGGATATTCATTCCATTGAGAAATAAATGATGCTTTTGATTTTCATGTCTCCACCAATCTCATCAATTTGTATAATTTTTTAACGGGTTTTAATTGTTTTTGAATTTTTCACTTTTTATTTATTTTTATAAAATATTTTTGCAATTTCAATTCCATTGGCTGATTCATTTGTGGTGGTAAAATTTGGGCATTTGCCCTCCCCCAACACGCTTGGGGGCATGCGCAAAACTCCGGCATGCAGCCACCGAACAATTCAGATCCCGGAGTTCGTACCGCCCGAGGGGTTTTTGCCTAAAAATTTGCTAATTTCGTGAACATATTCGTGCCTTGGCATACCATAGCCAAATCAAGACATCATTCTGAGCCCGTTTCCTGACTAAAAATGCAACGATTTGGCTAAATGAGTGCTGACGTGGCCAACGACGAGTCGAAGCAGAACAAAGACAACGACGACGGCGGCGGAGCTGAAGAGGGTCCGGGCCGTCTCTACGAGACGTTTGCGCAGGCCGAGCTGGTGACGGAGCGGCTCAAACTGTTGGAGTACGAGCGCGTATTTGTGCCCCTCGGCGACAGTCTGAAGCCGGTGTCCAGGTCAGCAGTGGCATGAATTGCACGTGAATTTAGTGGGAGTACATTTTTGGGCCTCACACCGGCCGGAATGCCTAACTCGAATAATCCCCGATGTCCTCTCTCCGCCATGTGTGCCCTTGGGAACTCTCCCAGTTGCTGTCGAGGGCTCCGATCGATCGATCACTGATTGGTCGAGGGCTCTGATCGATCGATCGATCGATCCGATCACTGATTGGTCGGGGATGGTTTTTGTGTGAAATGCGGAGGGGGGAGGGGGGGGGGCAAAG
>MEIZ01000014.1:370482-382968 GCA_001723225.1 Globodera ellingtonae | reverse complement strand
TGTCCGGACGATGTTCTCCAGCTTCCGGCTAGCAATCCGTATGCTTTTTTGATTTTAATAATAAATTAAATTAATTTGTTTTGGACTTTTTGTTGTGTCCCCCCGCAGGCATTACTTTGTCCAGTCCACAAATATCGGCGAACAATTCCATTTGTTCACCAGCCTTTGCGCGTGGCTCATCCGGCTGTCGGGCGCCGCCGAACCGACGATGGAAATGCCACACGAATTTGACGACCCAAACGCAACGGTTGCGCACATTTTGGACGCTTTGAAGTCGAAGGTGGGCACAAAAATTTAAATTTTAAAAGTTTTTAGGGTGTCAAATTTGTCTGAGGACTTTTTGAAATTCGATTAATTGTGAAACATAATTAAAAAAAACGCTTTAAGGACATTGAAATTCCGTTTTCGGCCGCCAAACTCAAAACAGGCGCCGGCCCTCAGTGTTTGTTTGTGTTGTTCCATTTGACCGGCATGGCCCTGGAGAGGGTCGGCTTCCATTTCGAGGCGTATGACTTTTTGTTTTTTTTGCCATAAAAATGTTTTTTGGAAATTGCAAACAGAATCAATGCCACGGAGGATGAACTGCCTGAGAATGATGGCGGCCAAGTCGAGGCGGACGAGGCGGAATTGAACGCTGACCAAGTGGTTTTTTTTGAAGTCTATTTGCTATTTTTGATCACTTTTTGAGTGTGCCTTTCCAATGCTTTTACCCATTTAAATTCCGTTTAAATTAGTAAAAAAGTATGTATTGTTTTTTTGTAGTTTTTGGATGAGGTGGAAATGGCCGAAGACATCGATGAGCCGGGCGAAGAAATTGCCGAAGACCAAATGGCATTTGTGGGCTCGGATGGCACTTCTGCGCAAATTGGGGTCAACAATTAAAACTTCTCTCTAATTTTATTTAAAAAAATTATTATTAATATGTTTTTCATTTTACTTTCATAAAAAGAATTTTTTTTTGCCAAATGTTAAATTTTAAATGATTTAATTAACAGCAATTATTTGCAAACGTTTTGGCTTCTTGGCTAAAATGTTTAACAGTTTAAGCATTAATTTCTACATTTATTTGAATTATTAATTTTCGAAGCCTTCCATGTCTCAAAATGCCAATTTTCAGGACGTCCCACTAATGGAAGTGTTGCGCAGCAGTGCCGCCGACTCGGCTCAGATGGACGAGGAGTTGAAGCGCGTCACGCCTCAGCTGAAAGTGACAGTGCGTGCCAACCTGAAGGATTGGCGCATGCACGCGGAGCAAATGCTGCGGTTGGAGCGCGAGCTGCGCGAGCAGTACGCCGAGCTGAAGCCGTTCATGGCACGTACCGGCGAAGAGATTGAACAGGCCATGGAACGCATTCGGATGCGCGAGCACCATCTGAACGTTGGTGCACCCCGTCATAGAATTTTTTGAATTTGATCACTGATCGGGACCCTGATAATGTGCCATAATTGATCATTTCGAAAATTGTTTAGGACCAGTTCAGCAGTTTGCTGCAGCTGTACCGTAAGCGACAAAACGAGTTGGCCACCATCACCGAGCAGTACAGGCACGTCGCGTTCTTTGTTTCAAATTAAAATTTTGCTTAATTAAAATGTGCAGAGAGAGCAGCGGGACCCTGAACAGTCAGACGGACACACTGAACACGCTGAACGAGGAGATTGAGCAGCTGAAGCAGCAAATCGACGAGCAGGGCATGCAGAACACAAGCGGAGGTGAACATTTTTTTAAATTTTTCCATTTCAAAAATTATTTTTGTGCCATAAAATGTTTTTCCAATCACTTCGATTAAATTTTAATATTATAAAATTGTTTATTTATAGCGCCAATACTGAAGATCAAGCAGGCGTTGGCCAAGTTGGACCGCGACATCGTCGTCATGCGTGTCCAAAGTGCCACGGTGGAACAAACGCTGTGGAAGAGTCAGCTCAGCGATCGGCTGAACAGCGCCGTGCCGGAATATGCCAACTACGCACAATCAGTCGTTTATTGATCGATCGATCGCTCGATCGATTGATTAGTGACAATCATTTTTTGGAAATTTATATTAAAATAGGACAGGTATTTGTGAATAAAATGACGTTTAGGGTAAAAACTTCGGCGTACGGACAAAACCGTGTGCTAAATTGGCGCATTATTATTCTTGGGTTTTTGATATTTTTTTTTTAGTAAAAAATCTTATTTAGGTTTAAATTTTTGCTCTTTTTTTTTGATTGGTAAAATAGCGTAAATTTTGGCGTTTGCCTAATTTAGTTTGCTGCGGGCACTAGGACAAAATCACAACGATTAAAATCCCCCATATCCGATCATTCCCAAAAATTCGCTTTAATTTTACCTATATTTCAACAATAACACAATATGCACAACAATTATGTGATCGAATACATCAATAACGATAAAATTTAACATCAGATAATCACAAAGAAACGCCATAAAATTGGTTGATCACTTCGACAATATCGAATTTGAAGTTGGGCCCAAAGTTTGCTTCAATTTTGTGATGATGCGCAGATTCCGGCTTTGCTTTTCTTTTGTTGCCCGCATATTCCAGCAGCATAACATACGGAAACAAATCGTCGGCAGAAGCGGCGACAAATAAATTTGTGGTGTCTGGAAAAATGAAAAAAAAAAAAAAATTTTGGGATTTTTAGGGTTTTGAATTTCTTACCCAAACGCTCGCCATTCTTCGTGTAAATGATTCGGCGTGTTGCCAAATTGACGCCGCATCCGATGACGTCGCCGACACCAAACGATGGCTTCCCATTCCATATCTTACTCATTCCGGTGCTGTCCGCGTCCGGGTGACCCCAAAAAAGGCCAATGCTGGTGTACATGGTGAAGCCGTCCGGATGGAAATGGTCCAATTGTCTTGGTTTTTTTCCAAATCCAATGGAGATACTTAACGGAAAAAAATCATTTACACGTTCAGAAAAATTTCTTAACTTACCCCGAATGTTGCCTGTCGCTTTGATTGATGATGTTCACTTCGTAGTAGAAAATGCCATTTTTTGGAATTGGCCGTTCAGCAAACACATAGCCTAAAAACGGGGGATCCCGATTTTTGTTCAAAAAAATGAAAATTCTGTCCAAAAAACACTAAAGTTTCAACAAAAACAACCAAAACCTCCTCGGTCTCGGTGATTTCCATTATTTTGGGCCACCAATCGTTCGGGCTCAGTGAGTGTAAGGGCATGACACGCCATGGGATCCCATCGATTCTGTTCCAAGGAAAAGTTTTGTTTATAAAATGTTTTTTTGTTTTGTTGAAAAGTCTGGACCTCAAACTTTTGCTTCTGTTTTCGGACGGGCGCAACGCAATTTGTGGCGATTGGACGGCTCACCAAAAGCATTCGGCGGGAAGAATGAAAGAGCAACGAGCGAACTATCTGAAATTTGTAAAAAAAATTAGGAACGTTTTTTGGATTGGATTTGGTGGCATTTATTTAAAAACGGCACACCTCACAATGCAATTCCGGCGGTAAACGCCGACGTTGTTTTATTTGCGAGTCATTTTCATTGGAAGCGCCGGTGTTCGCCATAATAAGTAACAATTGGATGATTTTGTATCGCTTTAATGAAAAAGTGATCAAATTTTTAATAGTTTTAGCAATTACAACACATCAAAAAGATGTGATTTTTGGTCAAGAAAAAAGTCAATTTAGCAGGGCTTTTCTGTCCGAGAACAAAAACAATTTTTAGGGGTTATTTTTTGAAAACGAAAAAATCGTCACAGGATTTCTATTGACGAATTCGTGATCACTGATCAGTGCGGGGGTTGTAGGCATTTTTGGAAGAATGAATGGGGGAAATGGCATTTGAGTTAAACCCGTATTTAGACGCATCGCCAAAGGAAATGTCTATTATAACGACTCCCTGACGCGTCAAAAGCGCGCTAAATTCAAATGCGCTCAAAAACAACAAAATTCAACACCAAAAAGTTTCGAATGTACAGCTTCATCTTTGCGAGAAGTTCACTCTTGGTGTATTTGTTCGCGAAAAGTGCGCTAATTATTAAATGCTTAATTATTTGAAAGGAATCTAAAAGTTAGCTTTTTTAATCTTTAAAATTGAAGCAAGACACACTGTTTGTCGAGATTTAAACATTGCATTAGGGATTTTGTCCGCTTTTAACCTATTAGCGATTTTGATCGGTTTTGGCTTATTAGCGATTTTGTCCGGTCACGCTAATGCGGAGTGAACCCATAGTGTCATTCAATGGCATTGTTTTGTTACTCTCACATTTATTTTGTTTTTTTATAGAAAGAGATACATATTTATGCACCGCTCTATCGAGAATAAAGAAAACGACGTGCCAATGGCGGCGAGCAGCAGCAGCAACACCACCAGAAGCATTCGCTCTGGAAGAAGGGCGGCGGCGGCATCGTCTCAGACTCAGCAGAGTCCGTTCGCGCATGGCGCCATCATTCGCATTCAGTTCACCAACTTTTTGTGCGTCCAATGCTCTCTTTTTCAATGGAATTTGAGAAGCATAATACGGAGAAGCCGGATAATCTCTCAAAACATTTTTTTAATCACTGCTTTTAAAATGGCCTCTCCAATAATTTCTGACTTTCAAAAAAAATTGAAAATTTACAAAAACATTCGAATTTTTACACTTTTCAGGACATATGACCGCGTGAGCGTAAGGCCTGGCCCGCACCTCAATGTGGTGATCGGTCCGAACGGGACAGGTTATTGTTGCAAAAAGTGGCATTTCTCGTTTGGTTTTTTTGCGTTGTGCCATGAAAATTTAAAATAGAAAGCAGAAAAATGCCAGAATTTATAACGATTTTGATTCTTTATTTAGGCAAAAGTTCGATCATTTGTGGCATTTGCTTGGCGGTCGGCGGCTCGCCCAAAGTGTTGGGCCGTTCCGACATGATCGGCGACTTTGTCAAACACGGCAAACTCGAGGGCAGCGTCGACCTTTTTCTGTTTGTTTTAATCAATCAAATCGGTACACTTTTTTCTTAAAATTTTTAGCAAATTTTAACTTTTTAGGCTTTTCGTGAGCGTAAAATTCGAATTTTGTGCATTTTTTAATGCGCTTCACGTTGGCCATGCCACAACAAATGTTTCTTCTCTTTAGATGGGACAGTCGACGGAAGCGCGAGCGCTGTTTCACCGTGCATATAAAAGTGCCAAATTCAGCCTCCTATTTTGTGGACAATCAGCAAGTGAAGCTGACCGAACTGCGCGAGCGCGTCCGGGAGTACAACATTCAGGTTTTGCTCATTGTTTTTTTGATCAGAACAATCTTGATCAGTTTATTTTTAATCCGGCAAATTTGTTTGCGCTCTTTTTTGGAGTGCGTCTAATGATTTTTTTAAATCGGATCATGACTTTTCACGCGACTTTTGATTAGATCAAAATTTTAATAATTATAGATCAGACTTGTCGTGTGATCTGATCAGCGATCAGATGACGCGTAATGGACACATTCACATTAATCGTTTCACTGTCCAATTCAGGTGGAAAATCCGTGCACCTTTTTGGCACAGGACAAAGTGAAGAGTTTTGCGGAACAAGGCCCACAAATACTGTTGAAGAACACTGAGAAGGTAGAAGAAAAATGTTTTGTTTTGGAGTTTTGCCTTCATTTTATTGGCCTAAATTGAATCCACATAAAACTCTGTGGTCACACAGGCTGGGCCCACTGAACTGGGCCAACTTCACGAAACACTGCTTGAACAGTCCGACGATGGCAAAGAGTTGCAGGCCAACTTTGACCGGTGCTCCAAACGACTGGAACAGCTCGTGATGGAGCTGAAGACGAAGAAGGCCCGGGTGGAGAACTACAATGAGTGGTCGAATGTACATTTTTTAAAGCTAATTAGTTAAAATCGTTCTGAAATTAAAACTCTGAGAGTCAATTCACCAAAACAAAATGCTACGATATTTGACAACGGTTGAATTGAAAGAATTTTTAATTTAAAGTCGACAGTTTGTTTGATTCTATTAAATTTTTTACATTTTAGCGAAGCAAAGTGCTCAAGCTGCTGAAACTCAAGAAGGCATTACTGGTGTGCACGTTTGAACATTAGTCTCGTATATTTCGCAATTAATTTTTGATTTTTTTTGTTATTTTCCCCGAATTTAGCATTTAGAAATATAAATGACACTCATTTAGGACTACGAAAAGGAATTGGATGTGCAACGACGGCTGTTGGTCGAACTGGACGAAATTGATGCGGCGAGGCAACGGGCGGAGAAGGAGAACAAAGCGCGCAAAAAGACCATCGAACGCGCTGGGAATACAATCGAAGAGTTGACGCAGGAATTGGCGGACAACGTGGGGAATGGGCCGGGGTGGGGACGGAGGGGTAAAGCTTTAAAAAGCCTTTTCAGGGGAAAGAGCACAAAAAAAATGTGAACGAAACGGACCGGCTGAAGTCCGACATGAACAAATTAAAGGACGAAGATGTACGTGTTGCAATTGTGGTGGATGGAGTCGTCAAAATCGACACAAACATTTTGGGGGGGGGGCATTCGAAAAACGAAAAAATTTGACCCCAAGCCCCCCTCTGAATTCTGTTTTATGTTCAGTTGCGCGATGCGGCACTTCAGCTTGAGCAAATGCGACGACGGCACGCCGATTTTGACAAGCAAAAGACGCTCATCAAAAATGAATATCAAAAGTTCAGGGCGGCCTATGAGCGAGCCAAAATTGATTATGTGAGGCAAAAAATAATAATAACCAAGCTGAACAAAATTGTTCAGAAGCCAAATCCAGTGCTGGCACAGACGAAGGAGCAGTTGGTGCGCGAGCAGTACAGGCTGGGGCACATGAAGAAGGAAATCATTGAGCGACAGGATGCCCAGAGAATTGCCAAAAATCGTACATTTTTTTTTGTTACAAAAGCTAAAGCATGCTTTTATAGTATAGTAATCGGGAATTTTAATGAGCAACAAATATTTGGCACATTTTAAGAGTTGAACGCGCAAATGGACGAGCACCGGGAGCTGTTGGAGACCAAACTGAGCAACATTGTCCGCCTGACGGGCAACCCGGGCATTTTGCACGCATGGAACTTCTACTGGAAGAACCGGGACCAGTTCCGGGGTCCGGTGTACGTGCCGTATTTGCATAGTAATTTTTGTTTTGTTTTGTTTTTGAATTAAAGGTAACCAATATAAAGTATCATAAATAATAATAAAGATTTAAAATTTGTCTAAAAATGCGCAAATGTTTTTCTTTTTCTAAAAGTGCGTGTGCCCGACCCGTCCAACCTGATGTTCTTGAACAATTTGATTGGCACCCGTGACCTGGGCATTTTTGTCTTCACCTGCAAGGAGGACGAGGATCTGTTGCTGAGGGGCAACAACCCGCATCGAATTCACGCGACCATCATCGATCAGCATCGCGTTTGTTGTCCATTTAACCACAAAAATTGAATTGCTCATTCAAAAATTTGATAAAAATTCAGAACATTTGGAAGGGTTTTTCAGATTGAACAAGCACAACACGTCAGGAGTTTGCACCACAATTTGCCGGCAACGTTCGCTTCGATGGGCTTCACCGCTTTTGCCAGCACTTTGTTCGAGGCGCCCGAGTCCGTCTTTGCCTATCTGTGCTTCACATTCAGCGTACGAACGTTTTTTTCTTCCAGAATTTTGTTAACAAAAATCAGTCGGAATCAGAAACTTGAATAAAATTCCTGAAATAATTTTCTTTTAATTTATACAGCTTGACCGCGTGCTCATCGGTGGCGCGGCGGTGGAGGAGAATTACGAACAAATTGCGCACCAATTGCCCGACAAGGCCTTCTCACTGTTTCTGACGCCCAATTATCGGGTAATTGGGTAGAATTATGACATTGAAAACCGGTGAACTTCTCGAAATCCACGGAAGACTGAACGTGCTTTTTTGACTGAAAACAACTTTTAAATCCGCAATGTTTTCGTATTTTTGTGATTTTTTTTCTTTTGATTTGCACAAAAAATGTCCTATAAAAATTGATTTTACCTCCAGATCGATGTCACTTTCTCTCGCTTCAACGCTCAGCAGCGTTACACGCGCCGGTCGGCCCTTGGCCGGGCGTTCCGTCTCAACCAGGACCACACAAAAAAGCACCAATTCAACACCAACTTTGATGCCATGGAGAATGATTGCCGACGGGAACATGAAGAGGTATTGGTTGGGTGTTTTGGAGGGAGGGGGGTGGGGGAATTATGCAATTGTGAGAATTCACTCTGTTTAGCTGAACGAGCTGATCAAAAAATACACCACGGACAAGGAGACGTTTACACAGCGTATCGAAATGTACCAAACAAGCCTGGTGGGGGAGTCAATTAAAGCATTGAAAAATGGAAACTTTTTCACTCCAGCGTGCCGACCAGGACAAGAGGAACCAAATTGAGGCTCTGCAACGGCAGATGGAGCGAATGCAAGCGGACTTGGACCAGCAATCCCAAGGCAAGCCGAACTTGGCTGAAGCGGAGGCGACTTACACGCAACGGAAGAGGGCGATTGCAGAGGACATCACCAACAAGTTAGAGCAGTACATCGACACTTTAGTGGGTTGCCCCAAATTCATTTGTTTATTCTTAAAAATGTTTTTTAAGAATCGACGACGCTCTATTAGCGTGAAGATTGTGCTGGCGGATGACGAGGTGACGAGGCTGAAACAGCGCATGCGTGCTGTGAACCAGGACGACAATGGCATTGACGAGCAGTTGGACTTGGCGAAGGTTCTCAAAAATAGTCTCTCTTTTTGCAAAATGGTTCGTTTATTTTTTGATTTTTAGAAACGATACCAAGAACTGACGAAAAAGCGCGAGACTGCCAAACTGGACGTGGAGGATGCCAAGAATCTGTTCCGGGAGCTGTCCACCTTTTCGCCCGCTGAAGCGGAACAGTCGGCCGAGCAAATGGCGAAGTTCACCAAGACCAAAGAGGTCGGGCGGCACACAACCGGACGAGTTTTGTGTTTGAGAAAGTGCATTTTTTTAGGACTTTTTGCACTATCGGATTCCAAACGACGCGGATGCATGGACCGAGCGGTGGAGTAAGGAGTTGGACAAGGCATCCAAGGGACGCCAAGAGGGCACGGAGAAGGTTGTCTTGGAACAGTTTAAGACCGTGACTCATCCAATTGTGTGCAGGACGTTCACGACTATCAGCGCATGGTGGACGAGCATGAGCAGCTGGGCAACGAGGTGCGACGGGTGGACGAGCGGAACAAACGGTGGAAGCGCTCCATGGACGACAAACTGAAGGCTTGGTTGGACCCGCTGGGTGTGCTGGTCACCGACATCAGCAACAACTTCACCAACTTCTTCGCCCAGCTCGGCTGTGCTGGCGAAGTTCGGCTGGACGTACCGACGGAGAACAAGGTGAGCAGGGTGGTAAAAATCAATCATTATTGTTCCACAATCTTCTCTGCTTTTTTTAGTACAACGTCGCCGAGTACGGGCTGAGCATTCTGGTCAAGTTTCGCAACGGCATCGGTCTGCGCGTGTTGGACCCGCACACGCAGTCGGGCGGCGAGCGCAGTGTTGCCACAATGCTTTATCTGTTGGCACTGCAGAATCTGTGTCCGGTGCCGTTCCGCTGCATGGACGAGATCAACCAGGGAATGGACCCGGACAACGAGCGGGCCGTCTTCAACATGATGGTCCGGTTGCTGAGCACGGGCGGTGGCGAGAACATTGCCAAAACGCAATACTTTTTGTGCGTTTTTGGAAAACAAAATTTTCAGAAAATTTCGCATTTTTTTACAAGGAATAAAACTTTGTTTTATAGGCTGACCCCTAAATTGCTCAACGGGCTCGAGTTCAACGAGCGCGTAACCGTCCATATTGTGCACAACGGGCCGGATATCGAACATGGCGAGGTGTGTTGAGGACGGGGTTGGGGACATAAATTTATTAAATTTAATAGCAAAATATTTTTTATAAAAAAATTGTCACTTTTTTGGGCAGATTCTCTCTTTTCTGTTTATGCTTCAATTTGGCAATAATTCTAATAGCAATGCTCAAGAATTGGAGGCGTTCCTTATGAGTGAATGAATCTCAAGAATTTTTTTCCGTAAATTCTTGAAAAAATGATTGGGGATTTTTGGCCAAGCAATCGGAGAAGAGAATAGCAATTCATTCATTGGGTGGGGTCCGCCTCCGCCGTCACACGGCCATCCGCCGGCCGATCTTTGTCCGTCGTCGTCGACGTTATTAATTTGTTTTTCCTCACTCCCTTTTGCCTTAAGCATTGGGACCCGGAGCGTTTCCTCAACAGCCAAAGCGAAGACGGCGGCGCCGGGGGGCAGCAGCCGAGGCGGTCCCGGCGGATCGAAGCGTTGGCCGAGGGGGAGGAGGAGGACGACTGATCAGTCAGCCGGCGCCGGAGGGGAGAGTGGTGCTCGGATGGACGGACGAATGAATGGCTTTGATCATCAATCACCCCGCCCCCTTCGCCCCATCCATTTGTCTTCCCCCGCCAAACATTCCTTTGCCCGCCCCTCGGGGGCCCCAAAATGCCGCCGGCTGACGCCGTATGTTGTTGTGTGTCTTCTTCCCCTTTCTTTGCCGTCATCCCACACAAAGCTTTCTGATCACAAGCGCTTATTATTGATCTCTCTTTCCCTCCCCCGGCATTTTTTCTGGAAGAGTGAAATTTTTTGATGACTCAAATTATTTTATGTGTCGGTGATGTAAATGTGTTTGTTCTAATTTTGTAACAAATTTGTCCAATCCAATTAAAAAAAGTCGACCGGATCAAAAAATCCCTTTGGCAAACAAAGCAAAAAGGGCGGGACATTTCTGATTCTTGGACCGGGTGCTCTATGACGCAATACATTCATTGGACACACACCGGTCTTCCCCCGATCAATTTTTGGGAACGGTTAGCAAAATTTAGGGCAAAAGTATATATGCGGCCTCGGTGCTTTGTCACTTGTTTTTAGCGCAAATTTTTAAAATCACAAAAAAAAATAATGTCGGAATTCTTTTCAGACAGAAAAACAACTTTCCAATGTCCAACAATTTGATCCCGCGACATTAAGTTGTACAAATGTTGTCCTCTTGTGACGATGAAGCTGAGGTGGCATCGGCACCGGTGCCAGTGCCGGTGCCGTTGCTCTCTCCCTCCACGTCGACTTCCGCCGTTGTGGTCATTGAACCGCCCCCGGCGGCGACGACGGCGGACGGCGAGGCCGAGCAGCGCAACCAGCCGCCGGTTCAGCACCACAACCACCAACAGCAGCAGAACGGAGGAGGAGGAGACAGCAGCAACAGTGCCGCAACGAAAAGGCATCATCGACGGCGCTTCCGGCGCTGTTGTCCAATAGTGCCGAACGGCGGCGGCGGCGGTGCACTGTGCGCGCTGGACGCGTCGCTGAGACGTCGGGCCAACTCCGAGGGGCACATCCAACAGCAGCAGCGGAGCGGGTACTGTTTGCCCCCGGGGGTTTGGTAGTTACGCGTTGTGCCGGGACCGGTCAGAAAAGCGCCATGGCTTTTTGGAAGCCGGAATTGCTTTTTGGCAAATCCGGCTCCAAAACTTGAACAGCAGCAATTACCGGGTTACCGGGGGGGGGGGGGGATCTCTTTTTCTGTTCCTTTTTAATGATGTTTCCCCCGAGGGCACAAACCTTTAAGCCGCCGGGCACACAAATCCCCAATGTTTTTGGGGCCCAAAAAAAGACAGCGGAGACAAACAAACAAATGAGCAAATTGGAGGAATAATTGGATTGGCATTTGAGGCCGGCCGGCAGGCGGCCTTTGTCAGCCCTTTCATTTCGCTGCTTCTCTTTAGCCCATTTCTTTATGCTTTATGTTCGGAAAGGCTTTTCGTTGTTATTAGCCATTTTCTGTTTTGTTTTGTTTGTCCCCTCGCCAAATTAAGCACAATTAGAAAACCCTCAGGCAATGGCACTCTTTGAGGGGACTTTCAAAGAATCCGTGCCAACTTTCGCGACGGCACTTTTGTGTTTGGTAATTGCCGTTTGCTCTCTTTTCAATTGGTTGGCAAAACATCTCCGATCGGAACTTGTACCTCTGATCACTAATTGTTACGGAAACTCCAATCGCCAGCACACAAAGACCTGTTCAAAAAGTGGCACTGGGGAGCCGCCATGAATTCGTTGGCCTGCCCCGCCGTGTGCCTTGCCCATGGACCCAAATGGCCCCCCCCAACGGCATTGTTGCCGGAGGGCATTAGCGGCTTCTCCTTGTTCTCATGCCCCCAACATTGACTCTTTCTCTCTCTCTCTCTCTCTTCGCTGCTTTTGTTTCTCTCTGTCTCATACTTCATTACGGACAAAAGTGCCTAAGGGAGGCTTCTTCTTTTCCCACCAGTTCCTTCCATCTCCCCCCTCTACTTCCGGGGCAGAATATTTTCGAATTTCGTTTTTTTAGAATTTCGATTCAAAGATTTAAATTTTCATCAGTCCCCCACCCCCACCCCCAAATGGCGTAGAGACACGAACAATCGGCCCCACTTGGCCACCCAAATTCGGCCCAATTCCATCCGGAATTTCTAATTGAAAAAAACA